>OVBB01000195.1:0-36719 GCA_900406415.1 Isatis lusitanica
CTAAAAAATATATGAAAGCCTAAAACATTTTTTATTTTAGTAAACCCAAAAAATTTAAACTTAAACTAACCAATTAGTATTAACTAGAAGAGCTGCTAACCCCGCGCATGCGCGGGGTAATATTTCGTTGCTTAAATTATTATTTTTTCATATTATATTTATTTATTTAGTTTCAATAAAATTACGTAATCTAGAATATTTTAATATTTATTTGTCAATTTATATTTATATACAAAACATAGTATAAAACTATATAAAAAAAAAAAGAAAAAAAAACTGCACATACTTTTTATGTGATTAATTTTCCTGATTGTTATGTGTTTCCATTTTGTTAAAAAATCTTTTTCAAGCAGTTTTTGTTGTATATTATTTTTGTTATTTTTTTTTCAAATATNCAAATATCATATTAAATTGTGTACTCATCTTGGCTCCAAAGAAATGTAAGTAGTTTTAGTGATTTTACCTTGGTAATGATAGGTTATTCATGTAGATTAATTTTGCGTACTTAATGTTTTTCAAAATTATACGTGTTAAAACATGTAATTGTGTAGCAACCATCTTCTCTACTTGTCATAGGAGAGTTCACAATATCACAATAGATACAATATATGAGCAGGGAAGAGGAGAGATCTNAGAGAGATCTGCTCGGCTAGGATTGTTTTCGGCGATATCTATCTCTTTGCAAAAGGTATATAATGTTTTTTGGCGATATCAAAGGTAGACAACTCCGATATATTGATTCAAATTTTAAATAATTTTTAAGTAAGCTAGTATAAGATAATAAGAAAAAAAAATAACTAACGAAATTTTGGTTTTTTGTCTCTTTATCTGTTTCTTTATTGCTTGTGTTGTAATAAATTGTTGGGCCTTCTGTACTCCATTTGGATGGATTAATGATTAATCAGTGAGGTAAATAAAGCTTTTTAAAATAACCAAACAAAATAAACTATTTGTGTGTAAAAAAACATAAATAATTGAAAAAATAAATAATGACATTTTCTGTTGTAGACATGTATTCAAAAAAGATAATTCAGAATAATAAATTTACAAAGAAAAAATAGAAGATATGGTTTAAGAACATAAACATTACCGATTGATACAAGCTTCCGGAATTGAGTAGTGAACTCGAGCTGCAGAGAAGGATCATAGACACCAGACCATATCCGGCAAAGTCTCCAACTACAAATAATTCAAAAGTATCCAGAATCAATAACCAAACCCTAAAACCTCACTAAGCCGACATGTGGAAAAAAAAAAACCTAGAAACCGACTACAGATACGATCAGAATTCACCATGTTGTCCTCTCTTCTCTCTCCTGACAATCTAAAAGATTTAGTATCTGTTCAGCATCACTAACAATTCCTTCCGTAAAGGTAGCAGCAACTACCATGCTGTACATCAAAAAGAAGCAAATAGGTCAAATTATATTCTAAACAAAACTAAAAGATGAATGATCGCATGTGAACATGTTCTATTAGACTATTAAACCAACCTCCAAATGTTTGTGAATTTGCAGTCTCTGGTTCTCAACAGCTAAAAGATGATAAATTTCTTCATTGTTATTTTCCATGTACGAAGAAACTTACGATCCAATATCTAAAGGAAGAACATGGAACATACAATTTTTTTATTTCGTACTCTTTTTGTAAGACTTCACGGATCAGTTTGGATAGATCTGAATGCACCACAACTCCATGGAACATTTACACAATAACCCTGAGCACCATCCCTAATTCCCTACCAACCTACACCACATAATAAATTATTAGTAAACTTTTGCTCTGCTACACTTCAGTACATGATCAAGACAAGATAAAAAGTACAATTTAATCCCACACGTAAAACAGACTCAACAAAAAGCTAGTATATATGGGTTTGTTGTGGCTACAGAAAGGCATAGGTACCATACGCAGCTCTAATACCCGGATAGAAGTTTTCCCCTCATGTCTGTGCAACAAAATGTTCAATACCTATACAATTGCTCCAAATAATTAGTGTAGAAAAGGGTAATTTTAATTTACAAAAATAATTTACGGCATCCTACACTCCAAAAATAATGAGATTTGAGAAGACTTACATCGAATTAGCCAAGCTTACATATTTGTTTGGCTTGAATCACCTATACAGAGAAGAAGATAGGAAAAGAGGATCCCAATTACAAAGAATGCTCCTGAAAAATAAGACCGAGCATCTAAATGACACATTAACTCAAAACGATTTTGATCAAATTTGTTTAGACAGGAAACAGAAATCAATTTCAATAGAGGAAGAAAACAAAATCAAAGGGAAAATAAAACCGATGTAAAAAGGCAGAAGAGAAAACATGAAACAGATTTAGATTCATATTTATAAAGAATAGCAAATCGTATCTCCGGAGAGAGAGAGAGAGGTAGAAGGAGAACGACCATACAACCCGGAGCTCCGCCACCGACGAAACAACCATGAACGATCTTCTGGAAGGCATTATCACTTCTTCGGTCTTATTTTCATCATAAAAACAGAGAGTTACACATTTTAAAAAAGAGTTCATCGAAGAAAGTATATGGAGAGATCTGGAATTTGTTTCATACCTTTGCAAGGTAAACCTTTGCATCTCCTCCGAAAGGTTCTCTCTTTTAAGAAGGTTTCGACTTCCTCATCACCTTCTTTCATCGATTATCATCAACTCGTTTGGTCTTTTTTCCATTTTCAGCCAATTTGATTCCGGGATATTTTCTTCGACGATTCAATCATTGACTGAATCCATGAATAACCGTACTCTGTTTATGGGAAATGTACAAGTCTTGGTTCAGGTATTCACAAACCAATTGAAATTGACTTTGTCTACTAACCTTCTCATCGAGGATGAAGTGAGTAATCCCCATAAACTCACGATGCTTTTTTTTTTTTTCGAATCCAGGATTCTGTTGCACCTATTACGAAATTGACGGCATCCATTTTCGGAGTAGGATGAGGTTTTTTTGGCTGACAACTGATTAAGAGGTATATGATCAGAGAAGGAATTGGGTAAGATCTGGTGAGTCTTATTTATAGGAGACAGTTATGAAACGGCGATGTGAAGGTTTACGGTGGGGATGTAATGAGAATTAATGTCAGAAGACGACGTTAATGAAGGGTAGACGAAGGATTTGCAGGAGGTTAAGAATTGGAGAAGTCGTTTCATGGCACAAAGGAGGAATGAAAGTGATTAAGTGAAGCTGCTAAATTTCATCGTCTGTGAGATGCGAAGAGAAGCGACAAAGTGGATTAAAAATATGGGTTTTTTAAAGGAAACAAAACAAATATCAGATTATGGGCTTGAAATTAAGAAGGGCTGCGTGATATTGTTTTTTACGAAAATGTAGAGAAAAAAGGACAGGTGGCAGAACAGGAATCATTTTCGGGAAAGACACTTTCTAATTATATATAAAGATTAAATAAATTAGGAGGATGTTGAAATAATAAAATTCTATCAACATTGTCCCTTGATCTACTTTTCAACTTTTCTTCTGTTTCAATTCGTCTTCTCTCGTTTTCTTTTCTTTTCGTCGGCTTCCAACTGTTTTCCTCGACATTCCTCTGTACAGAAGGGAGTATCACTGTATTTTTATGATACAACAACACAATCTTTAATTCAACTACGATAAAACCACTAAAGTAAATGATATAACAAAAATGAAAAATACGCACTTATACATGTAGATGTCATCAATCTCTGGATATATCTTTCTCTTGCAGAAACCACATTGATTTGTGAAATAGCTGGTGTGATGTGGATCTGTTGGATGATCCATTATAAATGATTTGAATGAGATTAGACAGGGAGAAAGATGTTTTAATCATGAGATTGTATCTTATATATACTAGAACAAAGCTTGTTTGCATGTGTTTGAAGAAAAAAAGCTTGTTAGCATATTAATTTTCAAACTTATCCAATAAAATTATTATGTTAGTTTTTAGAAATTATTTTCCTAAAAGGCTAAATTAGTTTAAGTCAATTAATATTTCTTTAGAAGAAAGTCAAAATAACAAAAGGTATCCTTATATGTAATAAAAAAAAAAACACTTTTGACTCAGAAATGACAAAAGTTTTATCCAATAATAATACCATATATCTTTATAATTTGATCAAATCCAAATGGGAAGATGATTATTCACTGTTTCCTTTTCATAATGATATACAAATTAAGACTAGAATTCATTTTAGATAGATTTGATACTAAAAATGTTAATTATAGAGAAAAAAAGTAAAGACTAATTGCTATTGAAGATAATATATAATTAAAGAATTAGGTGAGCATGAGTCAAAATGTCAAATGTTTTAATAGTATTTACTATTTTACCAAAAGTAATTATTTTGTACAACTCACCTTTTTCATCAACAAAATACTACTATAAACCAGTCAGATTCCCTCTTCTCCTCTCTTTACAGTTTAAAGCCTAAATATTCTATCTCTCCTGGATAAATTTCATCAACACAAACTCTAACTTGAACTCATCTTGGTTCTGAAACATTTACCTTGAAGTATCACTCCTTAGCAGTAATTTTTTTTTTTTTAATTTCAAGATCTTTGTTCTAATGACCCTCACTAATATATTGTGCATTGCTCTAACCATATTTTCAAGAAACAAAAAAATATAACCCTCACATGTATAGTCACAGTAACAACTCAGATTCACAAACATATGTGTTAAAAGTGAATATGACATTTCACAGCGTTTTCATAGCATTTCGACAGATAAATGATATAGTGGAACCAGTCGGAGATCTAAACCGAACAATCTAAGGTTCTTGTTCGCTCTCTTTTACATTCTTTTGATCATCAACACGAACATCCTCCTCCTTGTTGATCTCCTTGTGATGAATTCGAACTAGTTTTCAGGTTTACATCAACCATATCCTCATTTTTTGTGTTTGAATAAGATTCCATTCCTGGTAACGCCGCAGCGATTTTGCGAAACAAAGGCTTGATATTGAATCCTGCTTTCGCGCTTGTCTCAATGAATATGACTCCATATTCACGACCTTTGCTATCTCCTTCTTCAATCGACACTTGCCTGAACATTTTCACCAAGACAAACAAGAACGTTTACAAAGCCAAATCTTATACTAAGACTGTATATATAGGTGTAATATGTGGCTTTGTAACTCTTACCTTTTCTCGACAAGATCTGTTTTGTTTCCGACAAGAACAATGATAACATCACTAGCTCTTTCAGTGCGAACTTCTTCGATCCACTTGGATGTGTTGAGAAATGATAGCCTATTGGCAACATCATAAACAACTACAGCAACAGAAGAATCTCTTATGTAACTTGGGATTAAACTCCTGAATCTTTCTTGTCCAGCTGTATCCCTGCAAGGAAAGCAATATCATATTTGACATTATTATTTGTCACATTGTGGTTTTGATCATGAAGATAATAGCATTTCTTATACCAAAGCTGCAGACGAACAGTTCGATCTTCAAGGTACATTGTTTTCGATAAGAAATCGATTCCAATAGTGGCCTGCGAAAATAACAAAAGTTTTCTTGAAACTGGAGATTTCTACAATTCAATGAAAACTTACATGCAACATTAATTGTATCTACACCATCGTTGTGGTAGAGAATTTTTTTTAAAAAAATTGCAAAAAATAATTTGGCTAAAAAACAAAACAAATCGATGGGTGGAATCATGAGATCAAGTGACTAATAAGGCAAAATAGATTATCTCAAAACGTGGTTTTTGATGATAAAAAATAATAATAATAATGTAAGTGAAAACAATGATTTAGTTTTAGATTTAAATAACAAAAGAAAAATAAGGAACAAGAACGAGGTGGATTGTGATAATTACTTGGTAGGTTGTGTCGAACTTATCATACATGAAACGTGTAATGATGCTGGTTTTGCCGACAGATTGATCTCCTAAGAACACCAATTTATATTTAGCCAACGGTGACACTGACGCCATCTTTAGACACTTTCTTTATAGTTTTGATCAGAAAAGTTTAATCGTAGATCTCAAAGTTGTTGTTCTTCTTCTTTTTTTTCCTCGAGGAGAAATGCAAACGCATTCAATTGAAAGAGAGATAGAACATGGAAAGAAGAAGCGTCTATTTTTAGAAAGTGATAAGAAACCACCAAAGTCGGCTTTGTCCTTTTTCTATTTATGTCCGTTCAAGTCTCCAAGATATAACTTAAAACAGAAAACAGAAAAAGAAATAAAATTCATCTACACTTTTCATTTTTGGAAGATACAATGTTTTAAAAAAGTTCAAAAAGAATATTTTTAAAAATAGATTTTCAAAGTTTTTTATGTATTTTTATTAGTTTACTAATGATAAATTGTAAACTTCAAATAAAACAATTTAATTAATATTGTTTTAAAATTATTTAAAAAATCGTTAATCAGTAAAAAATTATGTTACTTCTAAAATTTAACAAATGAAGTGATTGTGTGATTGTATCAAAGACGGGCTAACCATATATGGGCCTGCAAATAAAATGTTTGCTTTAGTTATAAATAGAGTAGACTTAACTATGATGAATGTTCTTTACTTTGCGTTTATTATTCACATCAAAAATGACTCCATGGCCCAATGGATAAGGCGCTGGTCTACGAAACCAGAGACTCTGGGTTCGATCCCCAGTGGAGTCGTTTACTTTTTTAACGAGTCGTGAACTTTTTAATATAATCGTGGTTAAACGACATCTATTGTATTACCCCACTTTTTCAGGTGTCGAGTTTTCTCTTCTTTTATTGTGCACAATCTCGAGATTTCTCAACCAATGAAAAGAAGAAGAAAAAAGGAACGGAGAGGGAAAAGAACACATATTCGTCCGTGTTGAAGTTTTATACTATTGTAGATGAGACCTTAGACAAAATACCACACGAACACAACAAACCACTTTAATTAGCAACCTTAAAAAGAAAAAGCTAAATCCTAAAGAAACCTAAAACTTGAACACAGATTATGAGTGTGCTTGAGATTTACGCCCGAGTCAAAAGGACTCATTTCAGACCAACGAAATGCTGCTCTCACCACCGGGAGGCCTCCTCGCGCCACCATAGTAATCCCGATATTCCGACTTACCGTCTGCGAATATATTGTGTCCGCTCATTTCCCGCAATTTAGCTGAGCTATGCATCCTCTCTGAATAGCCAGGAGGGACTTTATCAGATTTGAAGATACCATTGCTTGTCAGTTGCTGCAACTTGGGGTTGTGTATCTTCCTCGATGACTTCACAACATGTTCTTCACTAAACAGTTTGTTACCGCTTTGCACCTGTTGAAAAGAAATGCAACTCTCAGTTTCTAGCCAAATCTCAAATACCATCACAATGCATAGCACTAGTAACTTACATTAGAGGCTTTAGCAGATGCACGCGCAGATTCCTCCTTCATGTTCTTATTTCCTTTGACTTCTTGTTTTGCAGGAGCTGATAAGCGACGTGGTTTGCTTTCAGGAGGAGGAGGAGATGCAAAGATGTCGTGACCAGTGATTGCTTTGGTCTTGGTGTTCGATACCTGCTTCTTCTTGCTCTTCGAATCTGCATCGGTTAGTACAGATCTGCTCAGCTCCTTCTGCTTTGCAGCCTCGTTTGAAGTGGTTGGTTTCTTAGGAGTCACATTCTCTTCGCCGCTGAAAGATATCTGGCTATCCTGCAAAACACACATAGATATCACTTATCAATTACATCATCCACAGAATCAATTGAAAAAGAGTAGACAAAGCACCTGATCTTGATGGTAATGGATTCTTGAAGTGTGGTGAGGATCACCGTTGGTTACGTTACCATTATCAGAGAATATGTCACTACCAGTCATTTCTTTTAGCTTGTGCCCGGAGCAGTTCTTCCTGTATGAAACACTGAAAACGGAATTGTGAATTTATGAAGCAGATTAAACCTAATTTCTTCCTATTTTTTTTGCTGTAAATATCAACTAATCAGACGAAAACCCTAAATCAAGCAAATTGATTCTTAACCAACAGAAGAAACATTTCGTAAGTAAAATTCCTTCTTCCTAATTAACAGTAAATCAAATGTGGGAATATTGCAAAAGAGAGCGAAATCGTTACTTTTTATTAAGCGATTCGGCTTCCTCGTTGGTGGTTTTACCGCCGCCGCCAAGGACCTCACAGATATCATCAGACGGCTGAAAATTTGGAAACAAATATCGAAATTTCACTCGTCGTAACATAAACGAAAACCGAATCACACGAAAACGACGATTTCTCGCCGGGAAAACGCACCTGGTTAGAGGGATTAGCGGCGGAGGAGGAGGTGTCTGGACGACGGATCTCTGACCAAGAAAGAAGATCGGCGGTGGAATGATGCGGATCGCTTAACGGCATGTTTCTTCTCTCCATAACTCTTTGATTTCGCTCTTTTTTCTCTCTCAGTCTTAAGATTGATCAAAAAGATTCTAATCGTAACTGCAAAGAGCGCTTTGGTAGTGAGAACTGAGAAGGCTTTTTTTCTATTTATTTTGTTTTTTTTAATTATCTTCTTTCTGTCAACAGCTTTCTTTTTCTTATTTTCTAGTGGAGGCTGCTTTTCATTTTTTGCTCTTTTAAAATTCAAAATTAGAATTGACAATGACAACCCAACGGTTTAGTTTCTATCTATTTATTTTGTCGACAGACAAAATATTCTATTTACTTCATTTAATTTTTTTTGGACAAATTCGATTTGTTTTGAAACTAAAAAACCGCTTCTGGTAATGGACTAGTAGATACTGAATAGTATGAAATCTACTAAAGCTTAAAACTTTTGAGTAGATTTCATACAAGACACAAAAAACTTACTACTACCACTCATAGAAGATAACAAAGGGACATGGCTTACTATAAATGTCTAAGCGTCACATTGTTTAACAGAGAAGGATGGCTCAACACAAAAGATCTGACACTCTTTCCTCATCAATCTTCACGTCAAGTTTAGTAGTTAGCTTCTTCAAATGTCTATGCCAATTAGTATTTTTGTATCTCATATTTAAGAACTAAGTGGAGAAGCCTAGTCTGTGTGACTGGAGATCAAGATCAAGCCAACCTTGTATATGATGCTCGGCTTTATACAACAAGCCTGAAGGTGAGGTTGATACGAGTTCCCTCTGCCTTTACACGCTTTGGCACAGAATGAATCCAGTCCCTTTGCGTGTATCCCCTCATCACCAGCAACGATCCATGCTTCAATGTGAAACTTTGTTGGTCATCTTTGCTGCTTTTCTTCAACCTCTTCTTCGCTGGTCCACCATCTCCTGTTTTCTCTGCAGGTTCACACACCGAAACAAACATTGGCTCCTGGTTTTGAAGGAAAAACAAACATTGGCTGAAAAGTCTACATACCATGGGAAGATTCTTCAAGTTTCTTTTTCTTCAACACGAAATCACGTTCGCATCCGAACGAGACGGAAGCAATCTCAGGAGTTGGACCGTAAAGCTTTTCATCATCTGCATGCCAACCAACATAGTCATTGGCACCTTTGTACCTGTTCAAAAGCAAGCTGTTGAATTTGCTTCCAGGAAGCGCTTTGTAAATCTGACAAGGCAAAAAGAGAAACGAGATAATTCCAACAACCACTAGAACACAGAGGACACAGAGTAAAAGGGATTTTAATCTTACAGCATCCAAAATCTCCTTGAGAGGTGGAAAATCATCCCACGAGTAGGCATCAGGACGATATCCACTGTACACCAGCGCAGTCAATCCGCTGCTTGCGACATAGCAAGTATCTCTCGGCTACAGGTGGCAAAGGCATATGATAAGGGAAAGATTGTGACTTAGTTTTCTCAGACAAAAGTTGAATACAAGCATGGAAATGGCCATGGCAATATTTGTTCCTTACTTTTCACAATACTCAACGACAATGTTAAGCTTCAACAGATAGAGAGAGGTAAGTGTGAAAAACCTGGAGGCAAGATCGACCAAAGACGCGAATGGTGGGCCTAGTCCAAGGAATATGCTTGTCAAGATAATCGAAGAAAGTCCAAGATTGTTGAAAGGGAAGAAACCTCTGAATGTAGATGAGGTCGCTTCCATGGCCAAGATCAATGGTTTTCCTAGTGGGAGAATCGTGAGATGAAAGAGGCTCCACTGCCACAAGCGATGTCAAACTCATCCTTCGCTACACAGCAAACGCACAACATAATTGCTTTGGTGCTTGAAATTTGATTGTAGAGAAGAAGGAAACGGTATTTTACTGAGCTTTACGTTTTTTTTTGTTTGGAGTGCAATAGATGAGACAAGTACCTGATCCTGATGGCAATTGAGTCCTGTCTTGTAGTTTAAACTATCTTTACAATTGTCAGAGAATATGTCACTACCAGCCACTTCTTTCATCTTTTGCTCAGAACAGTTCTTCCTGTAAGAAACAATAAAAGGACTTGGAGACCTTGTTTATGAAGAGAAACATGACATCTTAGTGTGGAAGAGAATCACATTCAGTAGCGACTAAACCTAATTTCTTTCTTAGGCTGTAAACATCAATTACTCAAACAATATCTGAAACCTAAAAAATCGAGTTTTTAAGGAAATTACAAACGAAGAAGATTACACTCTGACACCTAAATCGAAATTACACTAGAAAAGTAGAAACATTTCACCAAATCAAGATGAACTATTGAAAGAGATGAAATCATTACTTCTTGTCAAGCGGTTCATCTTCCTCATTGGTGATTTGACCGTCACAAAGGACCTCGCTGAATCCATTAGACGGCTGAAAATGGATTTATCAGAACGGAATAGTCACTCCTCAGAACATAATCAAAATCCGAATCACAAGAATGATGATTTTTCTCGCCGGAAAAGGCACCTGGTGAGAGCGATTAGCACATGAGGAATCGGCGGTGGAGTTTTGAGGGTTCATCATCATCGGCATCTTACTCTCATCCATACCGGAACACCGTTTCAACTTCTCAACAGAGAGCTTGGGAGTATGAATGGAAAAAAAAACCGGAATAAACCAAACTCGAATTTGTTTATAACCCTGAGTGGTTTCGTCAATTAGACACCGATATACCGAAGCGAGCCGGTAATCAAACCGATGTTAGTGTATCCAAACCCGAATAAAGTAAAATTTGATAATGTTCCAAACTCAAAAGTCCCAACTCCCAAATCCTCTCCGGTGACATTATCAGCCGCCGGCAACTGACGAGGGTTGGTGGCTAATATTAAAAAAATATTTATATCAAATTTAAAATGATTTTCTTAAAAATTGCCTCACCAACTCCTCCAACTTTCTTCTGATTACAAATTCCCTAAAAAAGCTCGACTCTTTATATCTCCACTCACCACCAACCCACCTTCTCCAATGTCGTCTCAGAGCTCCGCCGCCGTCATTTCCTCCGCATTCGCTTCCTCCGGCGCTCGAGGCGAACCATACCCGGATTCCAGGAAGCCAATCGGGTCGATCCGTTTCCAACCACTTCCTCTCTCCCTCCCGTGAGTTTCGTCCCTATTTCAAGTTCGTGTCTTTTGATCAACTGTTTCAATCTGGTTTGATCTAGCTAGTCTTATGCATAACTACTCTCTCAGAAATCTGAACCATTCCTTAAATTTTAGAACTTTGAGTTAGAATTATTGTCTCTTTGTATATCCCTGAACTTTGGTATTAAAACGCTCAGGTACTGTAAGTCAGGGAAGATTTCATCTAGAATCTGTGCCATGGCCAAACCAAATGATGCAGAGACTCTTTCATCACCATCATCAGTATCAGTAGATACTTCCCTTAGCCCGCGAGTTAAATCCTTAAAACCTTCCAAGACTATGGTTGTAACCGATCTTGCAGCCACTCTTGTTCAATCCGGTGTTCCTGTTATCAGGCTAGCTGCAGGAGAACCCGATTTCGATACACCTAAAATCGTAGCTGAGGTTTATAAATACATTTCTCCCAAGTGGTTTTTCTTTCTGCTCTGTCTCTCTCTGGTTTGTTCTGAATCAGTTGTTTCATATAGGCTGGGATCAATGCGATACGAGATGGTTTCACTAGGTATACGCTGAATGCAGGCATTACAGAACTTAGAGAAGCAATATGTCGGAAGCTGAAAGGTAAGAAATGAATAAAAACTTTTGTTTTGTGATTCAGTTATGTCGGAAGATGAAGTCAGAATGTTTGTGTCTTTTACTTTCCAGAGGAAAATGGATTGTCTTATGCACCGGATCAGATCTTGGTTAGTAATGGAGCTAAACAATGTATCTTACAAGCCGTGCTTGCAGTTTGTTCCCCTGGAGATGAAGTAACTATACCAAATCTTCTTTCAAGCTTTTTTTTTTTTCGATATGATTTTGTTTTACAACTGTAAAATGTATTTTTCTAGGTTATTATTCCTGCACCGTATTGGGTGAGTTACACAGAACAGGCGAGATTGGCGGATGCAACACCCGTGATTATTCCTACCAAGATCTCTGATAATTTCCTGTTGGATCCAAAGGATCTCGAGTCTAAATTGACTGAAAAATCTAGACTTCTTATCCTCTGTTCTCCTTCTAACCCTACTGGATCTGTTTACCCCAAGAGTTTGCTTGAAGAGATTGCACGGATCGTTGCTAAACATCCAAGGCTTCTGGTATTTAGCATAAAACACTTACTCAATCTTTTTGGCTTTTTTGCTAAGCTGTTACAAAAAAAAACTCTGTTTCTTTCATTTTTGTCGTAGGTGCTATCAGATGAAATATATGAACACATAATATATGCGCCTGCAACACACACAAGCTTTGCTTCTTTGCCAGACATGTATGAAAGAACTTTGACAGTAAACGGTTTCTCAAAGGTAAAGGTTTTATCCTTGAGATGAATCATAATGTCGACGTATTAAACTCGTTGCTGATCATGTTATACGTAAAGGCTTTCGCAATGACGGGCTGGAGGCTTGGATATCTCGCTGGTCCTAAACATATAGTGGCAGCTTGCAGTAAATTACAAGGCCAGGTGATATATTTATGTACAAACATGTCTCTCTAAATCTTTATCGTAAAAAGAAAGCCGTGGTAATGAGATGAGATCGGTTTATGGTTTCTTTTAAAGGTTACTTCAGGAGCTAGTAGCATTGCTCAGAAAGCAGGTGTTGCTGCTCTTGGGTTAGGAAAAGCCGGAGGAGAAACTGTAGCTGAGATGGTGAAAGCATACAGAGAAAGACGAGATTTCTTGGTCAAAAGCTTTCGTGAAGTCGAAGGTGTTAAGATCTCTGAACCTCAGGTGCTTCTCTTGCGATCTTTGAAGCTATTACTTGCCGTCATCTTCTTGTTCTTGATTGTTGTTATTATTTGCTTGCAGGGAGCTTTTTATCTCTTCATTGACTTCAGTGCTTACTATGGATCAGAAGCTGAAGGTTTTGGTTTGATCAATGACTCGTCGTCTCTTGCATTATACTTTCTTGACAAATTTCAGGTAAAAAAAAAGCTATTTCAAAAGCATTTCCACATAATGATGCGTTTATGTTTGCGTTAGGAAGTCGGAACAATTGAGGTATTATTTCACATGGTTCTAATTACAGTGTTGGTACGTTTTTGGGTCTGTGTTTGTTTTGAATAGGTTGCAATGGTTCCTGGTGATGCTTTTGGGGACGATACGTGTATTCGAATATCATACGCCACATCTCTTGACGTTCTACGAGCTGCAGTTGAAAAGATCAGGAAAGCCCTTGAGCCACTCCGTGCCACTGTCTCCGTGTAACGGTTCGGACACAAGAATGTGTTTTTGATCGTTTATATGATGTTGTAAGCTATATATATCCACTGTCTCCAATCTAATAAAAAAAAAAACTCAGTCTAATGCTTTGTTCCTTCAAGTTCATGTAAGCATAAACCATTGTCTTCATTGTAAATCATTTATTAAGAGTAGACCAAAGGTTGCTTGTGTTATAAGTTTATACACATACATGTGATTATATCACAATTTTATACAAACGTTCAATCAGGTAAACCATATGGACTTGACTCACTCCAATCTATTGAAGAGGTTATCTTAATGGTAGATTTTTTTTACTTTTTACTTTTTCTTTTATTTTCTTGTTTTAAATCTGATTTTTTTATATTTTTTAAACAGATGAATGATGGTAGTAGCTCACTCCAATTTATTGAAGAGGTTAAACTCGATGCGGATGTAGTAGCTCCCAGCAGGAAGAGAATGATAGATTTTTTTACTTTTTACTTTTTCTTTTATTTTCTTTTCTTATATCTGACTTTTTATATATTTTTAAGCAGATGAATGATGGTAGTAGTTCACTCCAACCTAAGGCTCCGAATGATAATCGTGGGAAAAGCGGTGCGGGACAATTACAGTGTGGTTTTGCAGTTATAAAAATATATAGATATATGCATATGCAAAGATTTTTGTTACTATTAAGTGCGATACGGGTACGATTTTGATGTCATCATTCGAAGCCTGAAGAGTATTAGTGAGTGTCACATTCATTAAACACTCACGTTCTTTGCTTAGATGATGACACATTCATTTATTGTAAATATTAGTGAGTGTTATTAGTTTATGTATTCGGTGGATTTATAAATCTGAACAAAATTCAGTGTTGTTGGTTCCATGATTTTAAAATCTATATTAAATTGAAGTATTATTAATTCCATGATTTATAAATCTGTAATTCAAATCAGGTGTTATTCAATCATATAAATTCATTAATAATTTGATTTTATAATGAATTTGGGTGAATTTTTTTGTTAAAGACTTAAATTTAAAGAAAAACCTTCAAATATTTATTAAAATTCACATATTAGATTTGAAAATCAGTATATTTTATTTAAATTTATAAATTCTATGTTGATTTATAAGTCAGTCAAAATACATAAATACACCCTCTTAATAAAACGTTGAAGTCAAAAAATTTCGTTTTCTTTAATTAATCAAACTAGGGAGTTTTTTTTTTTCAAATTTGGTAATTTGATAAAGTATATGAAACTTTTATCTACTAGGACAAAAATGTGTACTCCTTACGTAAATTAGAAATTAATTGAAAACAGTAAATTAATCAAGAATTTAACATGTGTAAAAGTCATTGGAATTGTATAATGATGATAAATATATGTCTAGTAATAATTGATATATTATTACATGACGACAAACATACTATTTGGCCTAGAAACTTCTCACATATTCAATTTGCATGAGATGATCATATTTATAAAGTAAACATAGAAACAGTGAAAAATAGTAAACAGACAAAAGAAAGGAAAAAAGAAAGGAGGACAAACTCCTGTGTGGACTAAATTGGTTACGGTTAATAGGAGGTTGAAAAAAATAAAGTGTAATATTTGATTGGTTAGAACTTAGAACTTTGATCATAATTAAGTTCCTGGTTCAAATATATGACTGCAGAAATGTTGTTGTAAACGATACTGTAACTTCGAATAATATCATGATCACCTTAAAGAGTACTATTTACATTACATTCTCCAATATATAATAGATGAGTGTTTAGCTACTAATTAAACAATGTAATTGAATAATTAATCACTAATAAACTTGTAACTAACTGAGCAACATATTAACCGAGTGTATACTCAGTGATATGTATTGGTTGATGCCATTATTTGAATTGCAGTTATAAGGACCACTCATGTTTAATCAAATTAAGTAAATAACCCCACATTTTGGCTTTTGCTTTAACCAACAATCATGCTTTTGGTTTGTGGTCACTGCTTCGTCTTCGCTGCATTCTTTATCTTTTTGTCATTTACATTCACTCGCCAGGTCCACAACTATTCACGACTCTCCGACAATGATGTTTTAACTCTCTTGATTCAGTAGTAATCTTAGTAGTGCAAAATTAACCATGAAAGTTGAAAAAGTTGAAACATATACATAATATATAACACTAAAATCCCGATAAAGTTTTGATTTCCAACTCAAAAAAAAGAATTTGGTATTTACATGCATCTAGATTTCTCGCCAACCAAATAAAATAATCAACGACAAATATTTTATCCATTCTCCATGATTCTCACATTCATTTAACTATTTTAAGTAGTAAAAAAAAATTTCATTGGGACCCTCTAGACTCTACTTTTAAACACTGTCGCTACTTTACCGTTAACGGAGTCCGTTAAATCCCTCACGCGCCGTCACCAGACGTGAAAGCACATCTTTCGCCACGTGTGCATCCAACGAGACCATTTCCACATAACAGATCGCGCGTGGCATCCACTCGTTTCTCGGTGGCAAAAACGCTGCCGTTTTAGCCGCTTTCTCTTCTCTTCTCGCCTCCTCAGCCCTCGGGGTCCTTCGAGTGTCTTCACAGACTAAGAAAAGAATGGGACCCACAAAATGAGAAAGCACCAACAAACAAGACTTGTCTTCACGTACAACATGCCACGTGTATGGACCTAGCTTCCAACGTGTCTCTCACATTCTAGTTTCATCCACGCGTGTGAACCAAGCACGTGCGGTTCAACGGCTCTCAGGCTCTCTGGGCTTAGAGTTGTGGGCTCGCTCGCTAACTGAACCAACCATCTCCACTCGCGCTTTGTGGACCATCCCAAACACATACACACAGCGCCACGTGTCCCTCCCTCTCTGCGTCTTCTCTATATATCCTCGCTCTTGTTCGTCGATTCGAGATCACAAAGTCACAAACCAAACACAGAGCTTAACGCTGAAAGAGAGAGAGAGAGAGAGAAAATGTTCGTCGAGAGCTTTAAGGTAGAGAGCCCAAACGTGAAGTACACAGAGAATGAGATCCATTCGGTGTACGATTACGAGACTACAGAAGTCGTCCATGAGAACCGTAACGGTTCTTACCAATGGATTGTGAAGCCCAAAACTGTCAAATACGATTTCAAAACAGACACTCGTGTCCCCAAATTAGGGTAATTCTAACCTCAATAAAGTTTGAATCTTTAACTTGTGTTCTGTACTTTCCCGACTCGAATTCATCTGGGTCGATGTTAGAATCCCGAGATTTCACTCACATTTTCGATTCAGGGTTATGCTTGTTGGTTGGGGAGGAAACAATGGATCAACTTTAACCGCTGGTGTGATTGCTAACAAAGAGTGAGTGTAACACTTTGATTCAGTTCTTCTGTTCCGACAAGATTCTGGTCGGGATTAATAAATTTTCAATATTTGTTGTAGAGGAATCTCGTGGGCGACGAAAGACAAAGTGCAACAAGCGAATTACTTTGGGTCACTCACTCAAGCGTCTTCGATTCGGGTCGGATCTTACAATGGTGAAGAGATCTACGCTCCTTTCAAGAGTCTCCTCCCAATGGTGAACCCGGACGATGTTGTGTTTGGTGGTTGGGACATTAGTGACATGAACTTAGCAGACGCCATGGCTAGAGCCAGAGTCCTTGACATTGATCTGCAGAAACAGCTTAGACCTTACATGGAGCACATGGTCCCACTCCCTGGAATCTTCGATCCTGATTTCATCGCTGCGAACCAAGGGTCACGTGCCAATAGCGTGATCAAAGGAACAAAGAAAGAACAAGTCGATCACATCATCAAGGACATGAGGTAGTCTAATATATATTGACTTACACACACATGCACAAGTGTTAGTTTGCGTATTGACTGTGTTTGTGTTTTGGTGTGATGTGGAATCTTTCTAGGGAGTTTAAGGAGAAGAACAAAGTGGATAAGTTGGTTGTTCTTTGGACAGCCAATACAGAGCGTTACAGCGATGTGGTTGTAGGGCTTAACGATACGATGGAGAATCTATTGGCTTCTGTTGAGAAGAACGAGTCTGAGATCTCGCCTTCTACGCTTTACGCTATTGCTTGTGTTCTTGAAGGCATTCCTTTCATTAATGGGAGTCCTCAGAATACTTTTGTTCCTGGTCTTATCGAGTTGGCTATATCGAGGAACTGTTTGATCGGTGGGGATGATTTCAAGAGTGGTCAGACTAAGATGAAATCCGTCTTGGTTGATTTCCTTGTTGGAGCTGGCATCAAGGTAATAGAAAGATAGCTTGTTAGTCAAGTAAACCTACCTTAGAACTTTCTTGTTAGCGAAGAGAATTGATCTTTTTTATTAATGGCAGCCTACTTCGATTGTGAGCTATAATCATTTGGGAAACAATGACGGCATGAACCTCTCAGCGCCGCAGACGTTCCGCTCTAAGGAGATTTCGAAGAGTAATGTTGTTGACGACATGGTGGCTAGTAATGGCATCCTCTTTGAGCCTGGTGAACATCCTGACCATGTCGTTGTCATCAAGGTCCGTTTTCGAGTCCAGGGTCATCAACTTCCCTTTCTTTTTACTCACATTAATGAATCTTAATGTTGATGTTACTCTGAATTGTGTTGCAGTATGTTCCATATGTTGCGGACAGTAAGAGAGCGATGGACGAGTACACCTCCGAGATTTTCATGGGAGGGAAGAATACCATTGTCATGCATAATACGTGTGAGGATTCTCTTTTGGCTGCTCCAATCATCTTGGATCTTGTCCTCCTCGCTGAACTCAGCACCAGAATCCAATTTAAAGCCGAAGGAGAGGTTTGTGTTTTGCTATTTAGTATCCAAGAAAGCCTCGATTCGCTTTGAAACCGAAGGTTTTCATCTTTGGATCTTTTATATTTCAGGGGAAGTTTCACTCTTTCCACCCAGTAGCTACCATACTCAGTTACCTCACAAAGGCACCTCTTGTACCGCCTGGAACACCAGTGGTGAACGCTCTATCAAAGCAGCGGGCCATGCTGGAGAACATTCTCAGGGCCTGCGTGGGGCTTGCGCCAGAGAACAACATGATCTTGGAGTACAAGTGAAAGGACAAGGAAGAGGAAGAAGAGGAAAGCAGAGGAACCTAAGACCTTAGGATATGAAGATCATTGTTTCGTTTGATATATAATATGAAGTGTGTGAGAGAAACATATCAAGAAGCTTAAGGTTAATTTGTGTGATAATGATCTGGGCAGTTTAATTTGTGAGAGGATTAGCGAAGCTTTTGGATCAAATGTGTAATAGATTTAAGAGTAACTATGTTTGTACCTCCTTGTATTATACCAAAGTTATGATCTATGAAAATGAACTTTCGATCACAACTTTTGATTTATGAAAATGATAATCTGTGATCTATGTCATGAATCTTGATCAACCAGAGACAATAAAGAACAAAAAAGGGCAAAAGAACCTCGTATAACTGTCAAAAAAGCATAAGCTTTGGTCTTGTCTAGTTTCCCGAATCACAGAAGATGCATAAAAAGAAACAGCATACAGAGAGTGAGACCACTAATGGGTCATGAGTGAGATCACGACGAACTACCTGCTGAAACCATCATGAACTCGCCTTCGCAAACCAAGGAACCACCCACATAAGCTTTACCTTCCATCTTAGCAAGCCCAAACCGTTTCTGGAACTTGAGAAGAGTCATCCTCATGACTAGTGTGTCTCCTGCAATAACCGGCTTGCGGAATCTCACTTTATCAATACCAGCAAAGAAGAAGTTGTCCTGAGATCCTCCTACTTCCGGCTGCAGCATCACTATACCTCCTACTTGCGCCATCGCCTGCAGTGCACAAACTCAACGTTTCAGTTAATTGATCTTCAAGTTCTCTTGAAACATTATACTCACATGAACCAAAAATTGATTAGACTCCAAAACCTATGCCAGTGTTGCATCTTTCCACTTTCATCATTCCTTTTGATACACAAACTCGGGTTTTCAGTGGAGCTAAATGTGAAAAGACCACTCACTTACCAGTCTGATAAAGATCTCTAACTAATTAATCAGGTTTCAGAATCCAAAAACCAACATTCAAACTAGCAGATCATAAACTTCTTATCATAGCTAAAACCCATCTTCCCTAGAAGGCTAGAACTGTAGATAATACTCAAACATCAGAGCACTTTGATATGTACACAACAGCTAACATTTCAATCATAACCATATAGATAAATGGAAGATCTTTGAGATTTCGTAAAGTTTGCAACTTTGAAGCTTTATTACCTCAATCATGAGAACACCAGGCATGATGGGTCGATCAGGGAAGTGTCCAGGGAAGAAGTTGTCATTGATTGTGACATTCTTGATAGCTACAGCTGAAACACCGGGCGTATACTCGATTACTCTATCCACCAGCAGAAACGGAAACCTAAGATCAAAGAAACATGTCAGAACCTCCATAAAGGATCAGACTTTCAAACATGGGTTTCAGCGAAAGACTAATCATTTATCAACACTTTGAACATTGTACCTGTGAGGCAATATCTCTCTGACCTTGTTAATGTCCATTACCGTTGGAAATGCTGGGAATTCTGGAGATTAGAGAAGATGAGAGATGAATTAGTGGGGAGAGTTGAAATTTCACAAACATAAAGAAATTCGAGAAATTTCTTACTGAGTTCGATTGGGGTATCTTTTTCGGATGAGATGTTATCGCCATTGTTGGAACAACGAAGCGCGAGGGAACTGGATCGCTTGTTGGGTAGGAGAGAAACGGAATGGGATCTGGAGGAGGAGAGATTGAGAGGGATTCTTGGCTGATTATGATGATGACTCAGTGAGTCAGAGCTCAAGAAGAATACCGAGTTGGAAGTAGTCGCCATTACCAAAGTAAACAATGAAACAATGAAGAGAGTTTGAGTTTGAGTTTGAGAGATGTTTTGTAATAAGAAGCGGAGAGTCCAAAGGTGTTGTTTAGTTTGTGCAATCAGAGATCTACAAAAAGTTATTTTAATATATAAACGTTAATATAGTAACAAGCTACATAATCAAAAGGCCTATTAGCTCAGTTGGTTAGAGCGTCGTGCTAATAACGCGAAGGTCACAGGTTCGAAACCTGTATAGGCCAATATTTTTTTTTTTTTTTTTAATCCTATGCTCTAGAACTTTGAAGAGAAACATGTAGCAAGTATAGGCCAACTACTCAAACAACCTTTTTATTAAACTATTTTTTAAAAACCAAAAAAAGAAGTCACTCTCTTACTTCACTTTATCTTCTTTAAACTACTTCACTCTCGCTGAAAGAAAGACAACATCGTAAGTTTGTAACTCAAGCAAACAGTTTAAGACAGTCGAGAGTTCCAGTGATCGGGCTCCACATCATAACCATCTTCTCAACTTCTTAATGCTCAATCAAATATCGACTGATCTTTGCAAATCCAGCTTTGTACTTAGCAGCCATCTCCCTTTCATTTGCAACACATTCCTCTCACAATCTCTTTAGTCGTACCGTTTCGCATTTCAGCCGTGCAGCTAGCTCCTCCTTCTCGAACAAACCAAATTTCTAAAAGTCAATTGACTTTATATGCTCTTTTTCAACAGGAATTAGACTGGACACTTGGTAAAATGGCTCCTAGTATAAACTTCTTAATTTGTGAATTTAATAGCTCATTCATGTGTTACACCAGCATTCACATGGATGATATTATTAGTATTTTAACCCATTCCGTTTTGCCTAGCCCGTATACCCACTTGGACTTTTAGTGCTCACATGATACAATAATCAAATAAGATACCATACATCAAGTGTTCATGTGAATTAGAACATATTTATAAAAAAAAAATCCTTTTCTAGTTGGTCCTTTCAGTTAATGGTAAAGTGGTTTGCAAGCAAGTTGGCTTTTCAGTTTTGCTGTTCTTGCCTTTACAATTTTTTTGTAAATTATACTAAAGAATCTTTATTAGTCATTTGTTTTAATGTAAAAATATTCTACATACGGTATTGAATAAAACTAAATGTGAAATTCTTTTGAAAAAGAAAAACTATAGATAAGTAAATGTGAAAGGCATGTAGCTATAATAACTCTCCAACCACCATGTATGTTAGCTTCACCACTTTTATCTCCAACCTTATCATCAAATTCTTTTAATCTTTTTGAAATTTTCTTGTTAACATGACGATACTATAAAACTAGTTTGAGCTTTGTTCCAGAAAACAAAAATCTTGTTTCCAATATAAAACCTCACATTACATCATCAGGTCACTAGTGTAAGTTTGTGATTGCTTGGATGGAAAGCTCGCCTCTCGGATCATCTCTCTGGCTTCTCTTACTTCTATAGTACAAATGACGGTTCAAAAGCCTTTGAACTATTCTCCAAACTTGAGTCACATATTGCGAGTTGAAAACTTGATATTAAAACATGTCTTAAATAATAAATTCAACTGAAAAAACAAATATTTTATTTCTCAGAACGTCTAGATACAAAGCATATTTAGACATGGCACTTACCTATTGACTTAACTCCTTTCATTGGAATAATAGAAATATTGCAGGTGACTATTACAAAAAAAAAATATATAATTTGATGATATTTGTGAGAAATATTTCTTAAATAGTTTCAAGACAAATTCAATGTTTAAAGCCGTTTTAAAAGGCCGAGAGCTTCAGAACAAGCCAAAAGAGCTTAAGGAACGGTGCATTTTAGAATCCTTCAACACCATAGATCTCTATTTTGATCCTCTCATGGAAAGTACTTCTCTTTTCAATTTCCCCATATCAAACACAAGCTTCGGTTTTAACCAATCCAAGCCTCTCTGTCTAAACCAGCTCACACCATACCAAATTTACCAGATTCAGAACCAGCTTAACCGTAGACGCAGCACGATCTCTAACCTCTCTCCAAACCGATTCCGAATGAAGAAATCCTCAGCTTATTCCTCCAACTCCCAGAAGCTCTACAAAGGCGTAAGGCAAAGGCATTGGGGAAAATGGGTCGCTGAGATCCGCTTACCCAAGAGCCGGACCCGTCTCTGGCTCGGAACATTCCGAACCGCCGAGGAAGCAGCCTTGGCTTACGACCAAGCCGCATTTCAGCTCCGTGGTGATATCAAGAAGCTTAAATTTCCAAACATCAGACACGAAGATATCAATCATCTCCCTTCCTCTGTCGATGCCAAGCTCCAAGCTATTTGTCAGAGTTTGAGAAAAAAAGAGGAGACTTGCTCTGTTTCGAACAAAACAGAGGACATATGTGCTGTTTCAGGTAAAACAGAGCATATCTCCGGTAAGTCACCAAGAACCGATGAGAACTCGATGTCGGATGAGTCTAACTATGGATCTTCATCTTCAGAACAAGGTATAACTTTCCTGGATTTCTCAGATTCTGAGTTTGACGAGATTGGGAGTTTCGGGCTTGTGAAGTTTCCTTCGGTGGAGATCGATTGGGATGCAATTAGCAAACTGTCTGATTCTTGAAGTCTTTCCCTTCTTGTTACTATCTGATCTATAGTGCTTACGTAGTACAAGCCTGCGTAGTTATCTCTGCAACTGCATTTTTTTAACAGTTGCAGATAATCTTTAGGTTTTGTTGAGTCTGTCGTAGTTTTCTTTTGTTGGTTGCTTAAGGTTCTTTCAGTCTAGCTAATCTCCATGTGTTGGTGTGGCCTGGTAAGTTTTATGGTCCTTGCCTTTTTCACCAATAGGAGAATATTTATGTATTCAAACACTAAATAAGACGAATATGACATTAAAAGGATGGTTCTTGAGAGTAAAAGCAAAATCAAGAAACATAAAAAAAAAAGAGCAAAAACGAACACTAGCTAGTTGAATCTACTATTTCTCCATCGTATCCGGGTTGTGTTTTGCTTGGAGAATCCATGAGGACGAGCTAAACTGGGAACGTACCTGCACGACTTCCCGGCTGTTTCTACAGCAACTCTTTGTAACTCCTTGTCTCTGACTCTATAAATGCTAAAAGATCTAGTTTCATCTTCTTCATATAAAGATATGAAGAGTGTCTCGTTTCTATCAACAAAATAATTCACAGAGAAGTGACTACGATATAACCAGACGGTACGGGTCCTTACTTGTAGTGAAGTGCGATGATACAAGAGCAGAAAATGTGGTATAGCCACGACCATTAGTATTTGTCCAAGGCGTTATCAAATGCCTCACCCATATGGTTATCTTTGATGACATTGCTCTAACAACGAAAGTCTGTTTCCTCGAAAGGTCTCCAGTGCAAGAGGATTTGTTCTCATTGTACACAAAAGGAACATGGTCCAAGGGTTGGAATCTTTCTTTCGAGAAATCGAAGCTTTGTATGAAAGCCTTTGAGGAACCTTCTCGAAGACCTTACACGTCTTAGATGTGAACTCGTACACCTCGACCTTTGGAGGTCGATCTCTGTCGTTACGAGCACATCGAAACCTTACGATCTAGTAGTTGCGACGTGTGCATGTTGATTGGTGGAAGTCACTGGTGCATTTGACCCATCGTGTCTCTTTCAGTGATGGGTTCCATACCAAAAGCTGGTTGTCCATCACACACAAGAGTAGGCCAGTGCAGTGAACAATCTTGTACACTTTGATTCTCTTGCGAATCTCGTGATGAGAATGTTTTCTGTTTATGAGGCTAAGGTCCTCTTTTTGTTCCTGCTCCGTGACACTCCCCACGGTAGATATTCTACTACGAGCGTTTTTTGTTATAATCCGATGTTCACCGTCGTAGTTGTGCATGCGAGACGAGTGCAGCTCCAGGAACGTCTCCTCCACAAGCTGCGTGTTCCATCGCTTGCATGCACATCTGAATCTTGCAAGTGTTTTGTCTGGAACTCTAGACAAGATTTCATCTTCCAATTCGCGTGGAACGTTCACCACCATCGTGTGATCTAAAATGCATAAAACATCATAAGTATGTATGTTTAAGTGAAGGAAATTTTGTAATCATCAAACATAACAGAACGGAAGAGGATGGTAATTATGTAATAATCTGTTTTCAGTACTTACAATCTATTTTTTTTTTCTTTATACCAAATATGATAAGTAGCTAACACGTAAACAAACCAATCGAGTTTGAAAACCAACCTTCACGAAAAGGATGACCCCCGAATCACATCAGATGCGCATCTCGTCTCCTTCCCATCGAGTTTTAAAATCCATTACTGTTAATAAGTCTATAATTTTTTTTTTTATTATTTCTATCCCGTGAATTAATAGGGTGAATGAGCTCTAACTCGAACACAAGAAGCTTGAAGAAACCTTGAGACTTTCTTCAGTATTTGATCGATACCGGTTCCAAAACCATAAATAAGATATATGAGAAAATTAAATAATATCTTCTTAAGAAAATATAAAACTAAGATAACATAGCTTTTTTTTTTTTTCTCTGACTGCAGATAATATCGATTTGTTTATAACAACTTGATTGAATGTCGGATATATTGACATAGAAATATTCCTACTTTATCGCTGCTTCTAAATTAATATTCCCCAAATTAAAGGCATCCATCTTTCTTCCTTTTCATTTCTTTATTATCGCCAAGAGGCAATTAAGAGGACGAAAATGATTGAACTGAAATGTATTTACTTTTGTCCTATATACATTTTCGTTTATCGTTTCTGAAAATATAAACCACGTTACTTTATTTCATATCTGAATGTCTCAAACACTTTGAAGTTATAACAATGATGTAGCATAATAACATAAATGTTTGTGTTCATTTTAATATCTACAATTTCCATCAAAGTAGTGCCGAAAATTATTGTTGTTGTTTCAAATTAAATAAATATCTGCATGTTTTTTTTTGAAAAATAAAAATCCGCATGTTTATATATGGAGTGAAATATGAAAGTCATTATCATTTCTGCGACATTTGTTTTTTTTTCGGGACAAAGGTTCTCCCCAGGAATTTGGTATTCCAAACTTGTTTTACTTTTTCTTTAATCAAAACCATATAATCTTTAGGTTTTTTTCCCCTTGTATAAGAAGTAGTTAAAAGTTATAAAAATATAAATTACAACTCTTAGAAAAAAAATATAAAGAGAGAACGAAGAGCGATATTTTTTTTAGAAATTGGTAGATGACTACAGATGAAAGATTTGGCAAAATTATATTGTTTTTTCTTGGATACACTATAAGTTTACATGATTATTCTAGTTTATCCAAGTAAAAAAAAAATAAGTTTGACAAAAAAGTCTGCAAACTATAATCATGTACCTTAATAACAATTATAGCTATGAAATTAATATTTAAATAAAATGGATACACTAAAATAATTATGTATAAGAACAAGTTTGAATAAAAATAATTCAAAAAAAAAGATCTTAGTAAAATAAATGAACAATGTTGTTGGGTTCAATTCTGTTTGTATCAATTTTCTTTTGTTTTCTCCTTCGAGAGGCATCATTTAAAACTTGGGGTTGAAATACAAGAATCAAACGTGAGAGAGTAGTGGAAGTTCCACATGAAAGAACACGACATGATGATAATAAGATAAAAGAGATTAGGGAGTTAATTAACATGGATCGATGACACAAAACCAAGTAGAGAGGAAATACTCGCCTTCTCTAGTCGCAGCGGAAGCTCTTGAAGGCGAAGGCAAGTCGAAACTCAGAATAGATGACAAGTTTGCTTCAGAATAGATGTCGTATCCAAACTAGTTGGTTCGCATTTTATGTTTGTTTTTCTTTTAAACAATAGTGCCGCGGGACGAATTGATAGTGTGAGCTTTGATTCAAGAAACTTGACTAACAACAAAAAAAAGTATATAATCAATCGATAAATATATATATATATATATATATATGTTAATTTTGTTATTAATAGTATACAACAAGCTAACAAAATATAAAAATACTAGAGCGATTTAAGTTTTAAATATATATATGCATCAAAACAAACGGCATATCCACACATGTAAACATGTGGAATGCCACTAATTCTTCTATAGCAACATATAACATATTTTATTTTTATAAATGGATGATTGCTCTCATATCCACCACAAAATCATATGTGAAAATTAGTATACATTTTTTCACTGACAAACAAAAGCAATAACTGCATTGCTAATTAATTAACAGTCCTTTTGAGTTTGAATGGTCGCAATTATGAATATAGCAGACTGATTTGTTTATGAACTGGATTATTCTATATAGTTTAAAGAAAACCCACTGTATTTAATTCTTTGTGCTTCATGTTACAAAATTTAGATGATTCAATTAATATCTTTAGGCATAATAGAAGATATCAGGATCGAGGGAGAAATTGGAGAAATTTGTATATCCCAAAATCTGGCTGAGCTAAAACAACAACAAAATTCTTTTAGCCCAAAACCAGGCTGAGCTAAAACCTAATATGACAAGTCGTATTACATATGTATATATATATATCAATCCAAAATGAAACAATTTGTTCCAAACCAAATTTCCTTTCTTCGTCAACAAGATTTGTAAATAACAAAACAATTTATTTTTTGTCTGTCCGTTTTTTCAAAAAATCAGTCTAGTTAGTGATGTGACCAAGTTAACAACAGAAATTGATAAATACACAGACTCCTCATTTGCAACCATTCAAAACTTGACAATTTTAATTTTTGAATAACTGAGCAAAGTAGAATTGGAAAAAGTTAAACAAAGATTAAAGTAACTAACAAGTGTCAACATCACCCATAGGATGTGGATAAAAGTATCTGAAGAGTCAGGACCTCATCACGAACTCAAGACGAACACCCATTTACCTCAAATCTCAACTAACCAACTTTGTTGTTTTGTTAGATCTCTGATCTCTCCAATGAGAAGAGAGAAACTATTAATAAGGGAATTTGCTTAATTGGTTTTCTGACTATTTGCTAGACGTTGACTGGACAGTAGATAGTTGTTAACTACTTAGCCATGTGGCATTTAATAAACTGGAACAGCTGTTAAAACAGTGAGACCTTAATAAGAACAAAAACGTGTTCCAACTTACTTTGGTTATTCTTTTGTCTCATTACAAACTTGCAGGTGCGAAAAAAATAAAATAAATACATGTGCATGTTACATGTTACATGTTATGGTGATTGGTTTATATGTGTGTATACCAGTCTTATGGTTAAACACCCTAACATAAAAGCATCACTAATGGGAGGTATTCAAAAAATATTTCAAAATAAAAAAGTTAAAAAAACGAAAAGGTATAAGGAAAAAAGTAATAAGTAAAAAGAGTTCAAAAACAAGACTTATATACTCATGAAAAATTATGAAAATATTTGTCATTTTCTAACTGATTCAATTTTTTTTTTTTTAAAAAATTTTAATTCTATATCAAAATTATATAAAATATTACATTAAATCATTTACAATCCCATTTTAAAATATTATATGAATAGAGATGTTCTAAGGTAGTGCCCGTAGTGGTGATTAATGGATGTATTTTTGTGAAAACAATTATTCTCAATGCAATAATTTTTTGAACACATACTTAAATTTAATGTTAAATTTACATGCAAATCTAATCGAATCAAACCTAATCTAAAATAATTATGCATATCAAAATCAAAACTATGTATGTTGCGTTTATGTAGATTTTCTTATATATGTTTTGAACTTACATCAAAATCAAATGTATTTATCTATCTAACTGCATGATCGTTAGAATTGAATTAGGTATTAGCTATAAGTCTATAACCTATATTAATCAATATTTCTTATTTTTAGACATGAGTTATCGAGGTTTAGATATAGATGAATTGTTAAAATATGTATTTTACAAAGGTATTATGAAAATATGTATTTTCAAAGGTATAGTGAAAATAAAATATTTTTATGGAAATAAGAACCTTTTGTAACTGAGTATTCAGAAAAAAACTAAAGCTTAAGAGTAATGAAAATTAGTAGTCATGCTTGATTGAATTATACTTTGCAGCTTTCTATAATTGATTGTATTTTAATTTATCTAAAAATTAATACCACCTTTTTAAACTTTAGGTAAAGCATTATATATGTTAAAAGTTAAAACAGAATGAATAATATTGCTTGATCGAAAACAAAAATGTACAGTATATGATTAGTTTCCAAAAACAAATATCTATTTATTCCTGTGTCAGCATGATCAAATTGGACGGGACCACGTGGCGCTTGATGGGAACGCTCCAACGCCAAATAACCAAAAGATATCCAAAGCAAGCCATCAGGGAAGTAACCAGTGGGACCCACAGATACACGTGTACAGTATAGTGGGACTCCCACTAAATGGTTTCGACTCGGACACACACAATATCTGATTTTTTTCCATTGTTTTATAAATTACTTTTTATTTTATTTTTAATTTTCTTGCCACTATAAAATCAGTCAAATCCCCTCACCTCTGTCTCTCCCAACATCCACTCAGTCTCATTTCATAACTTCAAGTTCAAGTTTAGATTTATATCCTAAATGGGTAAATTTTTGTGTTCTTTTTTGTTTGGTAGAGAATTTTTGGTTCTTGCAATGCGCTAATATATTAATAATGTAATATATACATATAGCACAAATGAATATACATTTTTTTGGGTATGAATTGTTATAGAATATACATGTCAATGTTACTGATCTGTTATCGTCTCTGTTTCAATCTTATATTCACAGTGAGATTCATCGAAGAGAATATTACTAAAATGTTGAAGACCAAGGTCATCTCAAACTCGGAGGTTTTATACGCCGGAGGAGATGTCGGAGACACGTTCCCAGCGACGAAAGCTTTTCAGATCAAGGACGAAAACGTCGGAGGAGGACTAATAAGATCATGGGTTGATACCATGAAAGCTTGTTCTCCTACTCACTTCAAATCTTTGAACAACCAATCTTCTTGGATGGTATTAATGTCTTCTTGCTACCTCCATCTTTGGTTTTGTTTTCTAATTCCTTTTTTTTACTGAGCGAGAGAAATGTGACTTTGCAGATAGAACATCCATCAGCTTTGAACATGTTCGAAGAAATACTTCATGAGTCTAAAGGAAAGCAAATCGTTATGTTTCTTGATTACGATGGTACTCTCTCTCCCATTGTTGATGATCCTGACAGAGCTTTCATGTCTAAGAAGGTATGTTTCCAGTTTTTTTTTATAAAAAGCTTTTTCAGAAGTTATAAATGTATTTTTGTTTGGCTGCTAACCAAATGTTCTGCCAAAATCAGCACAAAAACACAGTGAGAGGTCTATTTTTTTGCGTTTGATTTAATAAAATAGCATGATAACGAATAGAATAATATAATTTGTTAAAAAAACACACGTCAATATCTTGTATTTTAAATAAAATTATGCCATAAAGAAACATTTTCATAAAAATTCCATATTCTCATATTCTTCAAAATAAAATATACTTTTTTGTATAATAATATAGTAAGTTATACGTTCTAATTTTGTAAGTAATCATTGTGTGTTGAACTGTTTGGTTCAGATGCGAAACACGGTGAGGAAACTTGCAACGTGTTTTCCAACAGCCATAGTTAGTGGGAGATCCAGAGAGAAGGTATTATATAAGTTTACTTTCGATACTAATTAGTGTTTGTTTTCTTACATGTTCACTTAAATAATACTTTACTAATTCAAAATTATGTTTCAGGTTTATAGTTTTGTAAAACTAACTGAGTTGTACTATGCCGGAAGTCATGGCATGGACATCAAAGGACCAGAGAAAGGATCTAAATACAAGAAAGTATGAATACATAATCTATTATATATAAAATAAAGTTTTTATTTATTTTTTCTTCATTTTTCTCACTTAATAAATACAATTCAGAAGAATCAATCTCTTCTTTGTCAACCCGCGACGGAGTTCCTCCCGGTGATCACCGAGGTCACATTCTAACCCTCAAACAATTATAATTTCTCTGTGAATTATATTCTATATTTATAAAGCAATTGTTTTAATTTACAGGTTTATAAGAAACTAGTCGAGAAAACAAAATCGATTCAAGGAGCCAAAGTTGAGAACAACAAGTTTTGTGCTTCTGTTCACTTTCGATGCGTAGACGAAAATGTATGGATAATTTCTTTTATATTTATATCAAATTTAATCATGTAGAGATATATTAAAATCTTAGTTTTTTTTTTTAATATCTCAAGTTGATTTCTTACGTTTGTATCAATATAATTTAAAACAATCCACCAGTAATAAATAAAATTATGAGCTAACAGAAATGGAGTGACTTGGCCCATCTAGTTCGATCGGTTCTGAAGAACTACCCCAAGCTCATGCTTACGCAAGGAAGAAAAGTAAGTTTAATTTACAATTATATAAAGAGAAAGAAAAAAAATTGTAAGTAGTTATGTCTCAACTAAAATTTCGTTTTAATCATGATTATTTACTTTTTTGGTCTGATTTAATTTCAGGTATTGGAGATTCGTCCAATCATTAAATGGGATAAAGGCAAAGCACTCGAGTTCTTGTTAGAATCACTCGGTAAAACTTTGTTTATTCCTAATTAATTATTGATTCATTGTTCACCAACTTCATAAGATGGTGGGGTTACTTGCGTATTAGATAATCCTTGTGGTTTAAGATTAATCAATTTTTACACATTCTTTATTAATTGTTTAATTTTTCACTAATGAAAATGGGTATTTGACATGTGTAGGATATGATAGTTGTACTAATGTTTTTCCTATATACATTGGAGATGATCGTACCGACGAAGATGCCTTTAAGGTATATACATGTGCTTAGTGTTTCGGCAAATAATTGATTCAAGGGTGTTTATAATTTAGATTAGATTAATATCTATATAAATATTGATCGAAGTGACAATATTGTAACAGATTTTGAGAGATAAAAGACAAGGTCTTGGGATTCTTGTATCCAAGTACGCTAAGGAGACTAATGCTTCTTATTCTTTGCAAGAACCAGATGAGGCAAGCTCTCTCACTCTATGCAAATAACACATGAATTTTCCGTGATTTTCGGTGATTTGTTATTAATTTTTTTGTGTCTTATTGTTCTTGGTTCAACAGGTAATGGATTTTTTAGAACGTTTGGTGGAATGGAAAAACTTAACATGTGGGGCATGAGGAGTTTACAAGTACAGGAGAATCATTTTCGTCCGTCTTTTTTTTAAATACTTTTTGTTATTTATTAAGATTCTAACGCACCAGGGAACGAAAATGATTAAAAATAAATAAAACAAGAAGACAAATAGAGGTTCTTTTGTTCCTTTTTTAAAGTTTTGTTTTGTGACTAGTCCCCTTGTTGCTCCGAGTGTGAATGTTCAAAATGTAAATATATAATTTCATGGGAAAATATATTTACTTCTCCGAAGTCCGAAGGATAATTCAATCTACACACAAGTATCATTAAGAAGAAAACTACATTATATGTTTTGATATCCGTTCTATAATATATGGTCTCTCCGTTCAGAATCTTATTAGTAAAAACACAAAAAAAAAAACTAAAATAATCCATAAACAAATGACTTCACTGACGTATCATGGCCTCATGGGCAAGTTGAAGAATTTTCTATTTTTGCTTTGAAAGAATACTTCAAAAATAAAAATTAGTTAGCAAACTATGTACATGCACGCCACTAATCCAAATATCCAATACTCTCATATGCCTTATTTTTAAGATAAATTAATATGAATGCTCATATCATAAGTCGATTTTTTTCTTAAAAGAAAAACAAAAGCATACAAATAAGAAGCTTTTAAAAGATTTGAAATAATGTTTTCATCCCCATACACCGCGGCTCAATCATCTAAGAGCAACATAATTGAAAGAAAAATCTTATTAGTTCGTTTCATTCATTGTAATTTATTGAAGAATCGTAATGTTATAAACACAGGCTTTTATAGTTGTATGTTGAGATTGAACACTAAGATATTACGATAATACGATCACGATGTATACATAAACCTATGTTTTAGATTTAGATAAGCCAGTAATCATTTGATTATAAGGTTTTCGTGTCCCATGTACGTGGCCCCCGTACATTTTCCCTATATATAAATGATTTCCACAAAGCAAATTTGGATAAATTTGCGGGGAGAATTTGTAAAAATAAGACTATATCTCCCCATTAACTCTTAGTTCAAATCTCGGTGTGCCCCCACTCTTTCATTTTTCTTTCCCATTTTTTTTTCTTTTAGTAAAACCATATTTTTAGATCAATTTATGTTGTGATTTCGAACAAGAAGCTTCTTACCAAAAAAATTGTTCTATAATTGAAATATAAAGCATAATAAAAATAGAAAAAACGATTAAGATGGTATATAATAATCTGAAACCTAGAAAAAAAATCTCTTAAGCGATCAAATTTTTGCACACTAAAATATTATTTTCAAGGTGAGCTTTTAACTAAAATCTCTATGAAGAAAGAGATTGATGATATGTCTTTCCAGGATGATAAAGCTGATCTCTCCAACGTAGAGGAAAATTAGTGAATGTAATATTTCTATAAAAAACGAAAATTGATGTGATTGATCTCATTCTCATCATAAGATGAAAGTGATTTTTCCATGATGGAGCAACGTAACAGGATCACATACCCAAGTACAACAGGGGAGAGACCGATGGTGCATGACCGGAGGTCGGAGATAAAAATCCACGAGAAAGCTTGCAAGGGGCTTTCACCCCAACATTTGCATTGTCACCATCGTTTGTTAATATATAGAGACTGACCAGCGAGGTACAAAGGCCGAGAGATATGTATCCTTTTCTACACTTGTAGGAGTTTTTTGTGGGCTCACCTATCCAACGGTAAGTTCAGTTTCCTCTTAGCGAATAGTTTCTCTCTTCAAATCTTTGTACATGGATCATGTCTTTAGGTTGTATATACAGTCACCATTTACCTCAAATATATGAAATTATCTTTAAAAAACGAATTCAATATTCCGAAGGATCGGAAATTTCATCTGAAAATTCCATATAAATAGATATGCTTTTCGAAGTCATACTCATAATTAATCACAAGCATATATATATATATGTCTTATTCAACCAAAAATATTCCAAAATGAGTAACAATATATAATGTTATATTAAGAATATGAAAATGGGTCCAAAGTTGCCCTAAACAAATAATTGGACCTATTTGTTTCACTTTCTAGTGGAATATCTTTATACACAATTATTGTTTGTCCACTTTGGTTTCGTGAAAATGACTATTCAACCTTTTCACGGTATAGTAGTGGCCAGTGTGGCTTACGTACGTAGTTGATTCTTTATGCATTTTTGATATAATCAATTAAAAACCATATATATATATATTTAATATACTACTAGCTCGTTCACAAAATAAATTAACACTGATTTTGAAGTCTGTGGTGAAATCCAATAATCCAAGGAAAAATTATTTGTTAAGGGTTGGTATTAGTTTGTTTTTAACTATTGTGATTTTATTTTAAAACAAGTTTGGACTTTTAGTCCATTTCTTTCTTTGGTTCGACGATAGAAATGATTTGCAGCTACATAATGCACCTTTTAGTTTATTTTTCACATATTCCATTTTCCACTACTCAGTGACCAGATAGCAAGACCCTTTGCTATCGTAAGCAACACGTGATAAATTCAGGACATCTTGGACATATATATTATATAATGAAATACATTTTATGCATAGATGTTTAAAAGATAAACAATCATCTCCAAGTTTACAAACATTCTGTTTTCAGGTATCACTTAGAGCACCTCTATTATTAATCAGTATTGAAAAAAGGTTCTCAAAAATTCTTTTTAAAAATGGTTTTTAAAACATGATAAACTTCTTCCTCATATTAGTAATGGAAGTGCTTTTAAAATTTCATGTGGCTTAGGCTCAAAACATTTACAAAAACTAAAAGCACTAGAAAAGATCCCATCAGGTTTTTTGAAATATATATACAGATATAGTAGTTAAGTCTTGGGAGTCAGGCTTTAACATTTTAAATTCAGGCCCAGTTATATTGAGAATTTGAGATTGATCCTTGTAAAGGAAAAGAAATACATGCCTTGTTTCTTCTGAATATGAAAAGGATTTATTGACTTAAATAGCCTAAATATATAGGTAGTCTCCAAATTAAAGATACATTAAAAAAAAAAAAAAGACGCTCTGTCTATTGTGTCGTTCTTGTTCTTGTTCTTGTTCTCGTTTTCTTTTTGTCGCTCAACAATATTGTGTAAAAACAAAGACATTTGGGGAAGAAAAAAAATTAAGAATTGAACATTACATCGAAAGTAATAAATTAATTAAGCACACTGTAACTCTAACGACACAATCACGTTATATATAAAGAAAAAAAAAAAATATAGAGAGAGTGTCAGTCCTTAAACTCACTCTCACAATTCTCCGACACAATCTCGACCTTCTTGGCATCTAATAATCCCTTAACCTTAACATCACAAGTCACCACCAGTTCCTTGTTCTTTTTCACCGGACCTGCTTCATAGTCCGCCTTTAACTCCATCATCAGCACCAAACTCACCGGTTGTTTCGATCCCGAAGGTGGCATAACCGCGTTCTTGGTCGACCCATCGAGCTTCACATTGACCTCTTCGGATCCAGACGCGGCCTGGGACATTTTTGGGAATTTCCCGCGTCCTAGGCTCTTGTTCTTGTACGTTAACGAAACCACACCGTTCTTTTTCATCATGTAGCTTACCCCCATGTTAGACGTCGGATTATCGGCTCTCAACGTGACCTCGAAATTACCAGGTTTTACAGTTAACCTGTCGACCGCGAAAACCGGAAGAGCGGGTTTGAAAGCTAAATGAAGGATGAGAGTGATTGCACCGAGGATGAATCCAAAACCGACCAAGATGATAAAGAACCACATAAGACGTTTAGAACACCCATTGTTTTTGTTTTTCTCCGGGTTATTACGGCGTTTCGCGATGTACTTGGCGTGATCCGGAGGAGGAGTCCAATAGACTTGATCTCTCGGTACCTGGACAACGTAAGTCTCTAGCTCCGGGACTGAATCCGGAGGAGGAAGAGAGCGGGGAGGTGTGGCCAGAATTGGGGAGAGAGTAAGAGAATGATTGCGCCAATGTTGTGGTGGAGGATCTTGAGATGGCAATGAGGGGAGACTCGAGGTTGGACGGTGCCAGGCGGTAGGAGGATCGTCGGGTTTGTCATCGTCGGATTCATGGAAGGTGGCGGAAGGAGGAAGCCGTGGCCCCTCCATCAGAGAAAGGTGGGAGTTACAGAATGTGTGGTGGAGATTGGCTTAGAGGGAGGACGAGAGAGAGAGAGAGAATTGTGAGAGGATGCGAAAATTAGGGTTTGCATGGGAAAAGTAAGTGGTTCTTGTTGCCTTTACTCAAACTTTTGGTTGGTTTGTGGAAGATTTTGCTATTTAGAGTTTGCCAACTCACCTTCAGTTGTCTTTCTGTTATAATAAACTATAATAATATCGTTTGCTGGTGATTGATGATATTACAGAAGACGTTATATTAACGAGATCGATTCTTTTCATAAATCATAATCATATATACATATTCGAGACTATGTTAATATATTACCCACTATTATAATAGTAAAATAAGACAAATGATATTAAAATTTTACAAAATATCTAAACTTCGTAAACGGCCGGTTACAAAGAAAAATAGTATTCATCAACTTCTCAGATTGTCTACTTGTTCAAGTATTGTATTACTATCTCAGTTGATAACAAAGCTAACCCAATCTATCTTTATGATGACATGATATACCACAAATAATTTTTTATCAGTTCTAACATACATAAAAAGAAAAATTAAACTGATAGTTAACAATATACATATGATAAACAATTTTTGTGTTTTCATGACAATCTTTTTTTTCCTTCAAAATATCAAGTATTTTAGATAGGTTTATAAACTTTCGTTGATATTGATTTTCAGAAAAATATTAAAAGCAAATAAGAAGAATTATATCCACCAAAAGGCAGAAGGAGAAATTGGATCGTTTCCTCTTCATATAATTTAAAAAAGAAAATAATATAACTTTTTAAATAAAAAGTTATTATGTGGTAATATACTTAATCAATATCTTTATTAGTAAAAAGGTCCATAAGCAATGCTAAAAATGCATTACAAATATTACTATTATTAAAATAAACTAGATGATATCCCGCGCTGCGCGCGGGGAATATGTATGAAATTTCTGTTTTTTATATAAGAATTCTTAGGTTGGTTATTAAAGTTAGATGTTGGTTAC
>OVBB01000196.1:0-36473 GCA_900406415.1 Isatis lusitanica
TGCAGATATATATTAGACTGGCACCGGATATCTGCTACGCAGATATAGCACTTAGACATATTAATGACATAACATATAGATACGTCGGATATTATACATATATGCAACCATGTGCCATCACATACAGGGGTTTTTTTCGGAATATCAAAAGATGCACAGTGGTTCAAATAGTGTTTTGTCATACACCTAATTTCGGTAAAATTTTTGTATATGGAGTGCAATTTCTCTTTAATAAAATATTACATTAAAAATAAAATTACATATAAATAATACTAATAAACTCAGAAACTAAATAATTCATGATATAAAATTGCAAATAAAATACTAAATTACTCAGGAGAACAATTAATATTTCTTTTATATTAATGTTTTTTAATTTTATTTTTAAAAGTGTTCATATAAATATATACAGAATTATATTTATAGACATATATATTTAAATATATATGAGATATAAATTGATATAGATTAAAATATAAAATATAATATTTATGGTATATTATATTTCGTTTTCTTTTCTTTATTTTGGCGTTGCTTGTGAATTATTCAGGCGGGGATATCGTTTCGATTTTCACCGCTCCACTTGCCTTTTATGGCGGGGTTTTTTCTCNCCTTGTGTTGATGATAAATTTCGTCGGAGAGACTGTTGTGTGTTTGATTTTCGCTGGATATAGGTGTTTGGGTGAGTAGTAATTCTTCGCGGCTTTCCACTGCTTGTGGCAGAGAAGCTTAGTGGGAAAGATCGAGGCGGCAGCGAGGGGTTCGGAGACATCGATTCAAAGGGCTTTTTCCTTTTTTTTTTTGTCTTTTCCTTTTTTTTTTTTTTAAAATTTCAAGCAGTTTCCTCAGGCGAATCTTTTCTCAAGTGGTAGATCAACATATGAATAAATGAAGACCAGAGAAGAACGGTTCAGGAACATCTTTCTCCGGCAATATGCATGACGAGAGTAATCCTTAGGCACTTCTTTGATTAGTTCATGGTCACTGACCACGTGGGTTTAGATTAACAAAAAAATTAGATTGGCCTGAATTGTTTGTTTAGCATTTGTCTTTCAAGGATTCGTAGCCATGGTCTTCACTTGCCTAAAGTGTTGGTAAGTCTCTAGAGTATTTAGAGGTTTAGGATTAGATTGGTTTAGATCCGGTTAAGCTTGTAATTAATCTGTACCGTCCATCTTTCTCTGGTTTACTTTATCCGAGTTATAAGGTTGTAATTAGGATTAGTATACTGAATTTGGTTGTTGATTCAGTTGAGAGGTTAGAGAGAGAGAGAGCGACGGAGAACTTTTGTAATCCGCAGTCGTTTTAATTGCCAGAGTTAGTGAACGTCGGAGCAATCCGACCCCGGTGAGTATAGCACCCTTCTCGTGGTTGTAGAAGGGGTGGTGAACACCGGGCAAACGTATCGCTGTCTCTCTTTGTCTTTCTCTTGAGTGTGTTCGTGTTCTTCACAGTCTTCTATGTTTTCAAATATCTTTCTATATCCTTAGGACTTTTTAGGCCTATTGCAATGAAAATTGCTTACAAAAAAAAAAGAAAAAAAAGACACATATAGCTTTTTGAGTTATAGCTCATAAGTAATAAAACAAAACAGAGAAAGACTCCTTACATAAACATTAACAATATTTAAGAAAAAGAACTAAAACAACAACACCCCCATTAGTCCATTACCTTTGTTTCCATTGAAGGGCTAAGACATCCATTTAAGGGCTAAACCAGGTGGTCTTCCATATTTTTTTGTAAACCAAATCCCATCTAGTTTAGCAATCCACGAACGTAGTTGACCACATCGATTCGTCCGGGCTGCACGGTATACTTGAATATCGTAATAGAATTTCGGTTTAGTCCCGTGACTAATATTACAATGCCATGTTGTTCTGTACATCCCACTATCTTTAAAATCAATGATAAAAAAAGGATCCTTGAAGTTCATTGTATGGTTTTTACGCTCTATGCCGTATTCATTATTGTTACGACATCGAATGTCGAGAAGTTTACCAGGAGCGAGTTCGTTATGAATTACTACATGATTTCTTTTGCAAGCTTGGTTTAGCTCGAAATACGTAGTAATAACTAACGTAAAAAATATGAGATACTTCATGTTTTAAGAAACTAACTAAAAATATTATTTATGTGTGATTCAAAATTATATTTATTTATATTAGCATTATTTTCTTTATTTAGTAAATTATCTTTTTATAGTTTTAGCTAAATTTAATCACACATTAAGAATCAATCAAATTTCTGGTCCGAAGAGAGTTTAATGTCGCAAAATAAGGTTGACCAATAAGATCAAATCAAATGAATAAACCTTACAATTATCACTATTTGAGAAAATAACATTAAAATAGTAAGATATTACAAATAATGCTAACATAAATAAAAATAATTTTGAATCATTCATTAAAGGTTTAATAGACAATGTTGGTAACAAAATATCGTAAAAAGACCAAATAATAATTGATTCAAATTAATCCTTTAAATTCGACAAGTGGTGGTTAAAAAACGAGGAGCTTATGCGGGTTATAAATGAGAGCTGGCATTAGCCCTGCATAATAGTATTTGGTATTCGCAAACTACTCGTGACTCGCCCCGTTCAAGCTTGCGGGTAACAAGTACTCGTTCTAAACAAGGTGGATAGCAAGGCGAATTTTTTTACTATTCACAAGTACGGGGCAAGTATCAAGTAACGTTTTTTTTCCAATACTTGCCCCGTTCAAGCTTGCCCTGCCCTTTTATATTCAAGAAATTATTTCAAAATAATTTTATGATGTATAATTTATCTTTTATTAATTAAAAACATTTTGAATAGAAATAACTGTTATTGAAAAAATAACAAATAACAAAAAGAGACACATATTTACCTTAATTTATTTACCCTACAAAAAGAAGTATGTAATGCTGATAATTGAAGTGTTTCTTTTATTGTGATCCACTTTTTTTTTCATATGAACAAAAGGAATTAAGAATAATAAAAAGCTTCATGAGAAGAAACAAAGTTATAGTTGTTTTTAAGTATTTTAAATTCTATATTTAAGAATTTATGTTATTTTGGATGTTTGAAATTTGGATAATTTTTATGCTGAAATTTTAAGTATTTACGTTATTTTGTTCGAGTCAAAGCATAATAAATTAGCAAGTCGGCAAGTCGTAAGATAATGCTTAATAAATTAGCAAGTCGCAAGGCAAGGCTTAATATATTAGCAAGTCGCAAGGCAAGGCAAGTAGTTTGCGAGTCGACCCATTTTTGGCAAGTACTCGTGACTGCAAGTACTCGTCTGTAGTAAAGCAAGTAACAAGGCGACTTCTGTAAAAATTGAACGGGGCAAAGCGGGTCGCAAGTATACCGAAAAGTACGGTTACGCGCCCTGCTCCCAGGCCTAGCTGGCATCCCCCACAACTTCCTGAAAATGCAAACCTTGATCTGTGTATTGCTCATTGCCGTAAAGCACTAGGGGCATGGAGTCGCCAAAACCACATCAACTCAAAGAAACTAATCATAGAGCTTAAAGACAAGATCGATAGGCTTTATTCCGATGAGCAGGCATCATCATATGACATTGCAGAAGCCACGAAGGAACTCCATGACGCTCTAAAAGTTGAGGAGATTTTCTGGAAACAAAAAAAGCCAAATTTTATGGCTTCTCGAAGGAGATCGCAACTCAAAAAATTTCCATGCGTCCACGAAGAGGAGACGGGCAAGGAACAGAATCACCGCTCTTCTCAATGAGCAAGGCGTTAGTAGAAACAGAGGAAGGAATCGTAGCCATTGCTACAAAATATTTCAAATCCTTGTTTGAAACCTCCACACCTACCAACATAGAACAGGCATTGGCAAAAGTTAACATGTATATTACTCCCCGAATGAATGAGGAGCTTACCGAAGCCGTCTCAGAACTCGAGGTCAAGACAGCTCTATTTGCCTGCCTCCGGAAAAGGCGCCTGGACCAGATGGCATGACAACCATGTTCTATCAAAAGTCATGGGAAATAATTAAGGAAGACGTAACTCATATGGTTGACACCTTTCTTACCCACGGTATGATACCGAAAGGTCTCAATGTAACGAATATCTGCCTTATCCCGAAAAAAGATAAACCCAACAAGATGAGCCAATTTCGTCCGATTAGCCTTTCTAACGTTGGTTATAAAATCATATTTAAAGTGCTATGTCAGCGCCTAAAAACAGTGCTGCCCAGCCTGATATCGGAAACCCAGTCGGCCTTTGTCGCTGGACGACAAATTACAGAAAATATCTTGGTAGCTTAAGAGATGTTCCATGCACTACGGACCAAACCAGGTGGCAGAACAAAACGAATGGCCATTAAAACAAACATGAGTAAGGTCTACAATAGAGTTGAATTTAACTTCATTGAAGCAGTTATGCAAAAACTATGATTTTCTGAAACTTGGACTGGCTGGATAATGCGTTGTGTAAACTCGGTTTCATACCATATCCTCATCAACGGAAGTCCTCGAGGCAACATCATTCCTAATCGAGGTTTGAGACAAGGAGACCTTTTGTCCCATTTCATCTTCATTATGTGTATGGAAGTGCTCATTGCCCTTCTCAAAGCAGCAGAAGATAGAGGTTAGATCACTGGAATGCGGGTCACTCGCACAAGCCCTCTGATATCTCATCTTTTTTTCGCTGACGATAGCCTGTTCTTTTATAAGGTGGAGCCTCGTGAATGTATTGAGGTCCTCAAAATCCTTTATCAATCTGGCAGAGCCTCTGGTCAATGTATAAACTTTGAGAAATCCTTTCTACTTTTTGGGAAGAGAATCCCGGTAGCGTCGAAAGAGGTGATAAAAACAGCCTTAGGCATCCAGAATGAGGGTGATATGGGAACATATCTGGGTATCCCCGAGGATATTAATGGGTCCAAGTGCAAGCTCTTTGCCTTTCTAACAGATTGACTTCAAGGACGAGTAAACGGGTGGACCTTGAAACGGATTTCTCGAGGTAGAAGGAGGTCCTGATTAAAGCTATTGCATTAGCCCTACCCACTTAAGTTATCTCTAGTTTCTTTCTTCCCTTAGAGATTTGCGAAAATCACACAAGTTCCACTGTTCGATTTTTCTGGAGATCTGATCCCTGGAAAGGAGGTATTCATTGGAAAAAATGGGAGAATCTTTGTTCTTCCAGAAGCGAGGGGGGCATAGGCTTTCGAGCCATTCATGAGTTCAATCTCGCTCTCCTCGCAAAATAGCTCTGGCGAATTCTTCAATTCTCGGATTCTCTCCTTGCGCGAGTCCTAAGGGGACGCTATTACAAGCATAGTACGCCTTTGCAGACTACAAACTATGAAAATTCCTCATACAGATGGACGAGTATTATTGCGGCAAAACCTCTATTGCAACTGGGCATTCGACAGAATATAATACAAGAGTACGGTCGGATCTGTGGATCCCATCTAACCCCGCGAGACCAGCGAGAGTCATCGCTCTGATAATGAATCATACAATGATTGTGAGTGACTTGATATCCAAAAAAATGAAGAAATGGGATCAGAATCTCCTCGACATTTATGTTGAGCCAGACGACATACCCATTGTATGCAGCTTGGCCATAAACCAGTCTTTCCACCCAGATGCCTACTGTTGGAACTTACTCAAACGGTAACTGGAATTGAACTATATAGAACCAAGCATATGTGCTCTTCAAGAATAGGCGTGGAGGATCAACGCTCCATAGAAAATACGTCATTTAATCTGGTAAATTGCCATGGGACATCTTGCGGTTACAAGGAAAATCTCTTGTCATGGCGTTTGGTGTATTAACCAATGTCTTCGATGTGGTGAATCAAAAGAGACGGTTAATCATGCTTTTTTTGAATGTTCTTTGGCATCTCAGACGTGGCACCTTGCTCCAACCATTACTCAAACTGGTAACCTTTTCAGTTTCTGCACTTTATACGAACTTGGACCATCTATTTTGGCGACAGCCAAATGGTGAAGCCCTTGATGCAGGTGGAGATATCTATCTTTGGATCCTTTGGTTCATATGGAAGGTCCGCAATGAAAAACTGTTTCGGGGTTTTACTCAAACATGGGAGGATATTGTCTGTCATGCATCAAGTGAATGCGCAGCGTGGTTCAAGGCTAATACACGATCCACCTCGACAGATCGTTTACGCACACCCACTAACCTCCCCCCCCCCCCCCCCCCCCCACCNAGGCTCACAAGTATCTGTCTGGTATATGGTTTTTGGACTGACGCCGACAAGTTCAGTGGACATGGGTGGGCTCGGATGGGAGCAGACAGGCAACACCAACTGATGGGAGCACGAAGTATACATCATCGTATCTCTCCCCTCCACTCCGAATTCGAGGCGTTAACTTGGGCTATGGAATCAAGGCTCCCGTACTCGAAGGTCTAGAGTTTTGGGACAGACTGCCAAGACCTTATCCAAATGGTCAGGACATGAGAAGAATGGCCTGGTTTTTCAATGGAGTTCAACGATTTTGCTCGGTTTAAGGTGGCCTTCCCCGCGTTTTCTCTGCGCCATATCCCGAGAGCCTCGAATGGCTTTGCTGATAGCTTAGCTAAACTAGCTTGTATTTCCCTTGTTTATGTTCGTTTTGTTGGTTGTTCTATTTCGGAGTGGCTTGGAACACAAGTTTGAGTAATAGAATAACTTTTTGATGCCAAAAAAAAACAACTTAGACAGGAGACTTCCCACTCCTGAAGAGAACAAACTAGAAGACTCCTCGGTTAGAGCCATATTTTCAAATATGGAGGGCCTTCTCTTTATGCTGTACGAGATTGCTTACGGGAAAGACATCAAAACCTTTCTCTGGGTGAGTTCTTCGCTTCGATTATTTTCCATACAAATTTCGAAAAAAAAAATTGTTCATAAGTCATATAGACTTTGATCACATATGGCAGACCATCCTTTATGTGGGCATCATAGAGACATAGACACCGTTGGGAGCTACATCGACCTCCTCACAGTTTTGTATATATGTAAGAAGATATCACAATTACCTGACCTGGCTGTCAATGTGATCCCATTCTATTTCTCTCTTTTAACTGTTTTTTTTTTTTGTAATTGTATCAATCCCACACACACACGCTTCCAGGCTTAGTCTGCTCGATGACGATTCCGGTTATACATCTGCAATTCTAAGAGGTCGTTGACAGTTTCATTGGGGAGGTATCAGAAGAGAAGAACAAGTTACTTGAAATGTTCAAATCCAATGTTCTCGATAAAATTCCAAGGGCCACCAAGGTGGAGTAGTAGTTCATGTGAGTTAACTGGATATGAAAGCAAAGCTATATATATGCTTTGTTAGCATTGTTTAGGCATATTTGAATGTACTCTTCTTTAGTACTAAACATCCGTGTTTAAAAGGCAGGAATATATACTAATTATAGCACCACCTCCCAGAGACAAGTCAATTCATACATTGGTTCCCTCAAAAGGATTGTTTTGTAGAAGTTTTTATTCAGGATACGGAAACAGAAGATGAAGAAGAGAATGATGAAAAGTAAATGTACTGTAATTCCAGAGACATAGTAGAGATAGTTATTTCTGGAGAGAGAGAGCTCTACCTCTCCCTACACCAATCCCAGCTGCACATCCCCCAATTTCCCCTTATTATCATTGTGCAAAGTGTATGTAAAGGTTCTGTAGCTATAAAACGGAACAATTATAAACTCCATAAAAGTGTATACAGCTTCTTCTCACCACATCAGCTTCTTTCATTCAGCTCTTCCCTCGACCTCTTCTTCAGCACTTTCACGTTTCCTCTTATCAACACCTTCTTGGTTTTTTCTTATATCTGTAGAGGATATATCCTTCCGGAACTCTGGAATTGGGACAAACATGCCGCTTATTTCCTCTGGAATATCAAGATCTTCAAGAACCTGCAGAGGTGAAATAGGATAAGGGCACGAGGCATACAATCTCATAGACAACGCTCAAAGAGAGTATAGTAATTGTATTTGCTCGAGACTCTAGTGCTTAGGTCAAACCTTAAATACGCCATCTACAATGCGGCCACCAACACGGAAATCGCAACCTGTTTTCTTGCAATCTTTAAGTATCTCCAACATCCATTCATAGCTTCCTTCATAGTACTTGGGCTGCAACAAGTTCAGATACTTAATTATTCTTCTTTGAAAGCGTGGAACTGGAAGATGATAGAGCACTTCAAACCTGTGTCTTACTGAGTTCGAAGTAGCTAATAGCCACATGGCAGCACACACAAATCTAACTATAAGGTTAAGGAAATAAGCCAAAAGAAAAAAGGATCAGGATTCACATACATCAACAAGCCTTGCTGCAGTGTCAACGCCTATTACAAAGCTGCTTCCTGGAAAGATTTCAGCTTTCTTGTAGAAGTATGGCTGATTTGAAACTATTACCGTCTTTCCTGCCAACCGGATACTTAACTAATATAAAAAAAATGGCACGAGTATATAAACATAAACTTACATTGTTGTAACTCAGAGATGTCAAAGAGGTGGTGCACAAGATTGAAAACATATATAAATAGTAAGTTAAAAGTAAAGATTCCACCTACCCTTTTCTTCAAATTGCTTGACACGTTCTTTAATCTCTGCAACTGAAAGCGAACCCTTGTCGGCATTTACTGCGGATAATTCAAAACATGGGTACCCGCCCTTACCAACACTGCATCAAGAAATCTGCTTGTCAGATTATTGTTTACATATAGTTTTACAGAGAAAAAAAAAGGACAGCTGGTTTGTCGTTTGGAGATAATAAAAGACGTGGAAATGCCAAGAGACCTTTCCAAAATCCAACAATAGAACCAATTTATATAGCACAACAACAAAAAATGATCAATTACTAATTACCCTGCAATATATAGCATATCAGATTTAACTAGGAAACATAGAGTCAGCAAAGGACATTAATTAATAGATACACAGAAGACTCAGTCCATATGAAAGAGAAGCAGGTACTCGTTAAGCAAATAATAAAGACATAGTAGCCTACCTCATAGCAGCTTCCAAGAGCTCGAGATGACCTTCATGTAATGGGTTAAAAGAACCAGACAGTATAATCTTTCTATCTTTATCCGCCCCGTATGCTTCTGCCATTATGGTAGAACTTCATCGTTAATGGCAACACATGCAAGTTTTAGTTATATAAAAAAAAAAATATATCCTAAGTTTTATTGGGTCAAATGATCAAAATCTTACTCATAGAAAACGGATAAATCTTAGAGCACAATTCTCCCTTTATAAGCTGGTCTAGTTCTTGTTTTTCACTAATCGGGATATCCGACTCAACAGGCTCCTCAGAACCGGTCAAGCCAGTGTGAATTATCCCAGGAACTTCGCATGCCTTGGCCATAGCCTAAGATAAATGAACCAGAAACGGTTTTTACGAAGTCAGTCGAGGATGAGTACCTCAAAGGCTCAAAGTAGAATGCTTTTAGAGAAGCTATGCGAGCTGGGAAAAGTATGGATAAAAACTGAGTGCAGAAGAGTATCCATCGTAGTATTTCAGTTTTATAAAAGCGAAACGCCTGCAAAAACTTGTTTGTAGTACCAGTTTTTCTATTTTTCTTTTTAAGAACCAGAGAATGGAAAATCAGAGGCCAATGACCTAAGATTGTAACATATCAGTTTAGCTTTATAAACACACCTGGATCAGTACAAGGCTTGCAACCTTATCTTCACCCTCTCGGTCTCGTTCGCCCTAAAATTCTCCACGATAAGGTAACAAAACACATGCGTAGTTTGATGATGTTGAAGACTAAAGCAAGACAGGAGAAAGAATGTTAAAAAGTTGCAACCACACCTTATTTAGAGTGACTGACGTTTCCCAGAAACGGTCGGATGCTCTCACAGACAAGAAAAACCTGCTCCCAGAAAAAAGAAAAAAAAAAAAAAAAAACCAAACCTATGAGTAAGCAGCCAATGCGATCAAATCTAAATCCACTGATATGGTTGTACGTTATTGATAGCTTACATTTCAAGCAAACTCAGTTTCTTTTCTATTTTCAGAGCGCGAAATGAAAATATTAGATATGCATAAAAACCTATGATCACCACGCTTTGGAGGAGAAGTTGCCAATGCTCCCGTAAAACCCACGCCGATAACCGGGAATCCTATCCAAACCAGATTAGGAAACATAACACAAATTTAGACCAATTCCAATTTTTCCTACTGATATTGAAGAAGATAGACCAACTTGGTTTAGACTAACCTGGTTTAGAGAGCTTAACCGCACGGTTATACGCTAACAAAGCCATCTCCTTCGCCATTGCTTGGCTACAGTGCTGGCTCGTAGCCTGAGAGAGAGAGTGAGAGAACGAATCAAATCTGCTGATTAATCCATCGATTTGAGGATTGAGAACAAACCTTGCCGAGTAATTGGACCATAGATATCTTCGAATACGGAACCACGGCTTCGAGAAGCGTGTTCGAAGCTCCTTGAACCGACATCAACCAACCTAAAGCCTGAAATATCATAGTTTTCGAATTTTGAGACTGGCTTATCGCTTACAATCGCTTATGTATATATAGAGAGAGAGACAGAGACCACGGAGGCGCCGCCGGAAAGATACACGACGGCCTGCGTCCTCGATGAGTGAATCGCTTCGACGATGGTGCGGATCGCAGGCTCTCCCATTGCAGTTGACTTTTGACTTCTCCAGATCAGTCCCAATCGTGCCAGAAAAGCTACATTTCAATCTTTCACGTATTTCCAATTTTTGCCCCTACATTTTCCTATATGACGCTAAAACCACAATTGTTTTATTTGCTCATCTGTGCCCCCACTAACCCCCTCGGGGTCGTCGCCGGTGAGTCCCGTGACCAAGCCGAGACGAGAAGGAGGAATTTGGGCCCACTCTCTGCGTTTTAGGATTAGGGCTTTTGCCCTAAAAGGCTAAACCACGAATGATCAACTATCACGATAACGATAATAACGACAACGAAGGCCGGACAAAGTGAGACAGTAGGGACGTACACGTGTCCTCTCCTCTCTATAATCAATGGTACCAGCGCAATCAGTGCTTTCTGGCCGTTGGATGAATCTTACTATTTGATCGTTAAATCTGATCCGTCGGTACTGCTGATTGTAATTTCTCTGCTACCTTAACTAAGATTTTTTTTTTTTGATAGCAAACTATGTGTTTATTGATTAAATCTTCCTTTCTTAAAAAATTATATGATTCTTGTTATATCCATCTCTTTGTCTTACGATAATGCAAACTATGTGTTTTGAAAACCTAATATGAGCTGTGATGTAATTGTTAATTGATGATACCTATATGGGTAAAAAGTAAGATAAAGAAGATGTGATATCGTAAAAGAAGCCTCTGGGAATAAACAAAGAATAGCGTGGCATCTTATGACGACCTTTACGAGTAATATCAAACTCTCATGTTAAAAAATTATCCACCTTTAGATCTGTCTTAATCGCCAATTAGTAAGTTCATTAAACATTTTACATTTTAAATGGTTTTTTTCTCGAATTGATATCGGCCAATCAATGCAAATATATAACAGTATGATTTAGGACAGTGTAACAGTTGGTATTTTGCGGGGTTTCGTGCTTACGGCAGTATCTATGAATTAGTACAAAATTGTATAATGGTAATTAGAGAAGAATTTCGTAATAATCTATTGGAAATTTGAGAAGATTGATGAATAGAAAAGGACAAACACTGTAAATATTACCTACATTGACACTTGACAGTTCAGACAATCAAAGGCTACACATTTCACCAATAAAATACTTTTCAGAATAAAACAATAATCCTGACAAAAGGTATATAAAAGTATATAACTATTTGAAAAAGGTTCTGAAATTACATTTTTACACAAGAGATTATGATAATTTTGGTCAAAAAGCCTAGAAAACACGGAGTAGTTAAAAATGGATTAGTGGAAACTTGAGACAAATTAGCGGTATGGATTAAATCGCCATTGCTTCTCTTTTGTCCAACTTTCACCTCTTTTTTCACAACCTTCGTTTTTTTCTTTCTTTTTTTTGTTGATTCTCTTCTCCCAATGCTTCATAGGTCCAAAAAACAGAGCTCCTCTACCTTTTGTATTCTTTCTTCCTACTTTTTTCTTCAACGAGAGTATCTTTTATTATTCTTTCCAACTTTACTCTTTACTCCATCACTATCACTCCTCTTGCTCTCCCTCTCTCCCCTCTCTCTCTCTCTGTACAAAGCTTAACACTCAAGTTTTTTTGTTCTAGTTTATCATCTTAAAAATGTTGGTCTCGCTTATCATCTGCGTTGCTCTTCTCTGCAACTATATCCCCAATGTGACCGTAAATGGCTTAAACGACGAGGGCTTCGCGCTCTTGACGTTTAAGCAGAGCGTTCACGAAGATCCTACAGGTTCTCTGAGCAACTGGAATTCTTCTGACGACGACGCTTGTTCGTGGAACGGTGTTACTTGCAAAGAACTCAGGGTGGTCTCTCTAAGCATCCCAAGGAAGAATCTTTACGGTTCTCTCCCTTCTTCTCTAGGCTTTCTCTCCAGTCTCCGTCACTTGAATCTCCGGAGCAACAGGTTTTATGGGTCCTTGCCTTTTCAGCTTTTCCAGCTTCAGGGACTCCAAAGTTTAGTACTTTACGGCAATTCCTTTGGTGGGTCGCTTTCAGACGAGATCGGTAGGCTTAAGCTTCTTCAGACTTTAGATTTGTCGCAGAATCTCTTCAACGGGTCCTTACCGCCTTCGGTTCTGCAATGCAACAGGCTTAGAACGCTTGATGTCAGTCGAAACAACTTCTCTGGGTCTTTGCCTGATGGGTTTGGCTCAGCGTTTGTCTCACTGGAGAAACTCGACCTCGCCTCCAACCAGTTCAACGGCCCGATCCCTAGCGACATCGGAAACCTCTCTAACCTGCAAGGGACTGCTGATTTCTCTCATAATCACTTCACCGGCTTAATCCCACCTGCACTGGGTGATCTCCCTGAAAAGGTTTACATTGATCTCACTTTTAATAATCTCTCCGGTCCGATTCCTCAAACCGGTGCTCTGATGAACAGAGGACCAACGGCGTTTATCGGCAACACAGGGCTATGCGGGCCGCCGTTAAAGGACCTTTGTCCAGGAGATGAACTCGGCCTTAATGCCTCTTACCCTTTTATCCCAAGCAACAACCCTCCCGATGATTCCGATGGTAACTCCGAAACCAAGCAGAAATCAAGTGGGTTGAGCAAAACCGCCGTCGTTGCCATTGTTCTCTGCGATGTAATCGGTATCTGCCTCGTGGGTTTGCTTTTCACTTACTGCTACTCAAAGTTCTGCGCTTGCAGCAGCGAGAACAACTTCGGATTCGAGAAAGGATCAAAGAAAAGGACTGCAGAGTGTCTGTGTTTCCGGAAAGACGAGTCTGAAACGCAATCTGAAAACGTGGAGCATTGCGATATCGTGGCTCTCGACGCTCAGGTAGCGTTTAACCTGGAGGAGCTGCTAAAGGCGTCGGCTTTCGTTCTTGGGAAGAGCGGAATCGGCATAGTGTACAAAGTGGTTCTAGAGAACGGACTCACGCTTGCCGTCCGGAGACTAGGTGAAGGTGGGTCTCAGAGATTCAAGGAGTTTCAGACTGAAGTTGAAGCCATAGGGAAACTGAGACATCCGAACATTGCTAGTCTTCGAGCTTATTATTGGTCTGTTGATGAGAAGCTTCTCATCTATGACTATGTTCCAAACGGTAACCTCGCAACCGCCCTCCACAGTAAGTCACCCTTTTCTCCTTTCAAGTTGCATCATTCAGTTACCTCATGTAAAGTCATTACAATTTGTGTGTGTGTGCAGGCAAGCCGGGGATGGTGACTGTGGCTCCGTTGACATGGTCTGAACGGCTGAGGATAGCGAAAGGGATTGCCACAGGGCTTGTTTATCTGCACGAGTTTAGCCCCAAGAAATACGTCCACGGAGATATCAAGCCCAGCAACATTCTCATGGGACCGGACATGGAACCTAAGATCTCTGATTTCGGACTATCACGGTTGGCTAACATTGCTGGAGGATCTTCTCCAACGATACAGTCAAACAGAATCATCCAAACGGAAGAGAGGCAGCAACACCATCACAAGAGCGTATCTTCCGAGTTCACTGCTCACTCTTCGTCTGGCTCTTACTATCAGGCACCCGAGACTCTTAAGATGGTAAAACCGTCTCAGAAGTGGGATGTATACTCTTATGGGGTCATGTTACTGGAATTGATAGCGGGTAAGAATCCTGTAGTAGATGTGGGGACATCGGAAATGGATCTAGTACGGTGGATACAGGCATGCATTGAGGAGAAGAAACCGCTGAGTGATGTTCTTGATCCTTGTTTGGCTCCTGAGGCAGACAAGGAAGACGAGATTGTCGCTGTTCTTAAGATTGCAATCAGTTGCGTGAATAGCAGTCCGGAGAAAAGGCCTACCATGAGGCACGTTTCCGATAGTCTCCACAGAGTACCAATGACTAGCGACTGAGAGATCTAGAGTTTTGCACATAGCTCCGAACATAAAGCTTGGTTTAAAAGATGAGACTAGTGTGGTTACCCGTTCGTTTTGTTTGTTTTTTGTTTTTTTGTTTGTTTCGTCTTGTTGGTAGTTAAAATTAAAAAGATGTCCCTCTCTTCGTAGTCGTATTTAAAGCTTAAAGCTTCCGTTACATCAGATGTTGAATATTAGAATCACAAGTGAGCTAATTTGGATATTAGGATAAAACTGAACTCCCCCGGAGACGTCAGGCTTCGACTTCAAAGCTTTAGTAGGGAAGAAGAGCATCGTTTCTTCTAGCGATTCTCATCCGATTCACACTTGAGACAAACTCCCTATCAAGTCCAGGCAGATTGCATATGCGGTTTTAGTTAAAAGACAAAGTTTTGTATAGAGAAAATATAAAACTTCTGTTAAGGGCTTACTTCCATGGAACATCCCCAACATTCCTCCAGATACCTTCTCTGTCTCTGTAGACCAAAGAGAACTCAGACTCGTCCTGGAACAACCTCAATCCGGACACGGTCTGCATCCCTGCAAATACAAATTGATGTGGCAAAACCCTACTGAAGCATACTTGTAGCTGGAAGGTTTAGATTCAGAGCGCAAGCTTACCAAACATATTGTCAAGCTGAAGAGCAAGAGTCGAATAGGTCCCTTGATCAAGAACGCAAACCTTGCGGCCTACCACTGAGCCATCCATGTTTACCTTCACATAAGCCAATTTTCCTTTGCCCTCTTCTCCATCATTGTAATATCCTCGAGCAAGTCTTTGGTTTCCAGTTTCCTCACTCTTCAGCTGTGTATTGCTGCTATAGCTGGGGTGCGACCAGTCTATGAGCTCACCATACCCGTCCAGACCAATCACTTTGTTTCACATATAAATATTGAAGATAGCATGTAAGGATTATTGAGCATACTAATTAACGATGAGGTGAAAGCATGGTTATTCTAAACTCACTTCGACTCGATGGCAGATAAGTATCCTGTTGTATGGTCCTAAGGCTGAGGCCTAGATCGATCACGCCACCACCCTTCTTGGTCTGCGAGTAATATGTATGAAAGTTGGAAGAGCCATGAGAAAAGTCTGCAGGTGTGTTAGGGTCCATTGATGCTTTTTTGATGATCTACGAGTGCAGATAAGAGAGTGGGTTGAGAAAGAGAGCTCTTTGATAGGGATTTATAGCCTGAAGCTGAGGCTGAAAAGACTGTCAGAAGAGTTAAGGAGAAAAGGACATAATTACAGACAGGAAAGAGACAGAAGACAAGAAGAACCCATCAAGATTCAGTTTGTGGCCTTCTTGGTTTGATATCACTGAGTGCAAAGGGATGGGGAGCTGACCACAGATAGATTAGTTTCAGATTTTGTATGCGGACCGGGTCAGCAGTGCTTCAAATGCTTCTGGTGCACAAAATCAGTCATGATCTGAACTTACCAATCACAAAAACATCTCCAGTCGGTGAACTCTGTGATAACAGTATCGGCGAGTAGCGACAACATACTATTAAGGAGAGGCTCTCTGTTGCTTGTGAGACTGAGGGAGTAGTCTAGTGCAAGAATACAAAATCATGAGCCGGAAGTATTATGGATAGAGAGAGAGAGAATAGAGTTGGGTTTTGGTGTTTACGTGATGATACATATGCTTTCTCTTTCAAAAGAGAAAAGTTATGTTGCGAAATTGCTAGACAATTCGATTTTATCACTACCTTTTGATCCCACACCTTGTCTGAGGAGTTGTAGGGTTGTGCGAGTGGTCAGACCAGACACATGGATCCCGATATGTACTTATGCGCCCATAGATAAGATGAAGCAGTGGAGAGGCAGACATACATTCTTCCAAATATTAAATGTTTTACGAAAATGTCAGCACCTCGAGTGTCTTTTAACTCTAAACCTCTGGTCTTTCTAAACATGCCTTCAAATCTCCACCAAGTAAGAAAACGATAAAGAGAGATGATTAAGAAATGAAACAAGAACCACTGCGAATTTACAATATAAATGAATGATAATAAATATGATATAAGATCCAGGAAAATGGTAAAGCACCAGTATCCATCGCAACTATAATGAAAATTCCAAAGAAGCAGCACTACTCCCTTATTCTCTACTTACTCACACAACACTTTTGACATAAGTCCATAAATACCAAACCAACATGAAGCCAGACACTTTTTTGACGCAGCAACTGATAAAAATAAGAGAATAAGAAAAAAGTAATTATATATTTATATGTTTCAAAACCAACCGGGATTATCTTCCTCCAAAATTGTGTTCCATCTTCTCTGTGCCCCTTGTGTGTCACAATGGCTGCGAACTCCGGATCTGTTGAGCCATGTTCTCAGCTGGAAGCTTAGCAGAGCCATCAGGCAACACCATGGCAGGTGGAGGCCCAGTCATTGTCTGGTACTGAGCGTGTCCCATAGGTTGTTGCGTGTAGTAAACCTGTTTATGAGCATTGTCCCCGTATTCATATCCGTAGTTGGGAATCCCAGCTGAACCAGACTGAGGAGGGTGATGGATCTGCGAATACCCCATGTATTGCTGCTGGCTTGTAGGGATCTGGTGAACCATCTGAGCACCGCCCATTCCTTGCGGTGTAGTGTAAAGCCCAGCTTCAGGTTTGCCACCAGGAACACTTCTCAAGTGGTTGCTAGGAGGTGGAGCCATCATGGTGGGAGTAGGCGGTGCCTGGGGATGGTTAGAAGGGAGAGACCCTGGAGCCTCGCTCACACTACCAGATTGTGGCACAGGCATACTGTAGGGCCTATGTGCGACAGGACCAGCGACGTAATAAACAGGATAAGGCGGCTGCTGGTCCAGTTGACCTGGGTGCCTGTGGAAGGACTGCTGCTGCTGCGAAGGGTAAACCTGGATGTAGGTCGGGACAGGAAGGCCACTAGAGGGATGGTGATGAATGTATTGAGGTTGAGGTGCGTGTATGAACTGCTGCTGCTGTGGCTGAGACTGTGCAGATTGTTGCTCGAATTGGGGGTGAAGGATGTAGCTTGGGTCCTGAGTCTGATTCTGATTCTGGGATAAGAGTGTGTTTGGATCTGAGGGGTTGATCATACCAGTAACTACGGCGGAACCAGAAGGCATCTGAGAAATGGGTTCTTGATAGACAGAAGGTCTTTGGTGAAACATAGGGTTGTTCATGCTGCTATCACTGAGGCATTTTAGCAAACACATGGAGAACCACATCAGAATCTAACCTCACAAGCTCTACGCCATCGAAAGTAAAGAGAGTATATGGGGAAAGAGAGAGTACCTGGACACGGAATTGGGTGATGGCATCTCGTGCCCACCGCTGTTTGATTTCACCTGATGACCCTGCTGAGGCGGCAGATTCTGCGGCTGAGAACGTGGAGTCGGAGGTTTTCTGTATCCGGCCGGGACGCCGTGATCGGATCTCTCGTCGTCCGAGAAGACCCTCGTCTGGAACTCACTTGAGACGGTCGCTGCATTCACCGGCGCGGCAGGAAGGGAGATTGTCACAGGGAGCGGCGGCGGTGGCGACGAGATCGCGGCAAATCCGTCCTCCTGCTGATGCTGGAGCTGCTGCTTATTATTGCCGACGTTGAACCGTGCGAACTGTTCTTCGATTCCCAGCCTCTGATCCTGCATCCCCCTGACACCGCCGGTTTCCTCTACATGGACACGAATCGGGGGAAGATGCGCGAGCGAAGGGGAAGAAGAAGTTGACCCAAAAGAGGAGGAGGTATCCAACATCGGAGAATCCGGCATGGTGTGCACATCTTGGCCTCCTTGCTGCTGCTGCTGCGGAGGCGGCGGAGGCTGCTGGATTTGTTGTTGCTGCTGCTGCTGATGCTGCTTGGCGCTTTTAACGGAACCGTCGTCATCTTTGACACTCGAATCGAGGTTGTTTCCGTTTTCTCCGGAATTAGAGCGGAGAGCAAGAGAATCGTCCAAGCCAAGTAAACGATTGACGTTGGTATCAGAATCTGAGTATCCTCTGTTGAGGAGCCCGGCGCTGTTGAGCGCGTTGAGGAACCAATCGTCGCTCTTTGCCGAGCTCTCGAGGATCTGACCCATCGACTGAGTAGCCTCCGGCTTCGACGTGAAGAGAAACAAACGGAGGCGCGAGGGTTTGGTGGAATTGGGGGCGGAGATCGTACGGTCATACTCCTCGATCATGTTGTCGAGATCCTCGTCGGTGGTGACGGAGATGAGGGAGTCGAGGTCTTCGCTTGGTAACTGGTACTTGAGCGTGAAGGAGCGGCCGTCGAGGAGCTTGCTGGAGAGACGAGCGACGAGAGAGGAGAGAGTGGAGTTACGATCGACGACAACGATGCGAGTATCGCCGCCCATGTAACAGAGGGATTTATCGTGAGGCCGAGGAAGGATATGGCCGCCGTAACTGCACATGAGACGGAGTTTAGAAGAGACGGCGCTTCCGCCGCCGGAGGGAGCAGGGAGATCGTCCCACCCATCGGTGGTGCGAGACCTAGGGGATGAGTCTAGAGACTCGGGGTAAGATGACGTCACGTGAGGAGGAGGAATAGGAGCTGTGGCTGCGGGTACGACGGTGGAGGCCACCGCGCTAGAGGAGAGAGAAGGAGGCGGTGGTTCCATAGGAGAGAGAAAAGAGAAATTGAAACAAAATAATAAAGGGAAAAATGTTGTGTGCGGCGTTGATATTCTAATAGAGAGAGAGTTTTAGCAAGTCCATGACTTGTAAACCACAGCTGTTTTCTTTTTTTTTCTCTCTTTTTTTCTTCAATTTTTGATTATTTTCCGTTTATGTGATTTATGGTAAATATGTCTTACAGCTTTACCAAAACAATGGTCAAATTCTTTTCCCTTTCAAAACAATGTCTTCCCACTCTTTTACTCGTAAATTTAATGGTGCTTTAACATAATGTTAGAAAATCAGAATAAAACTTTCTAGAAAATTACATTAGCTGTGATAAGCACATTGTCAAATCTAATGAATTTATGTGATTTATTGCTATAAAAAATTGGTTTGGCTTCTTAAGAGTACTAATACAAAACGTACGATGGATACAAAGAACTACGATGTAGTCTCTCCTCTTTATACAGAACTTAAATCTTTGATTTGAGGTATGAAATATATGTCTAATTTACAGAATATTCCACTGTCTTTTGCGACAGACCCTTCGGATTTTATCAAGATTGTTTCCACATTTTTGGAGTGGCCAGCATTCTTGGTACATCTCGAAGAATTTTAATTTTGGAAGAGTTGTCTCGATAGTTTTAGGATCATTCTTATCCCTCCTCAAAATAAAAATAAGCAAGCAGACAAATTACCCAGAAAAGCAAGGAATCATCCTTCGAAATTAGCGTATACCGATTCAGTCCTTTCGCACTAATTTTCTAGATACACATAGTTTATGTTTCTTATTCTTGCTGTCAACAAAAAAAAGAGTACTAATACAAAAAAAAGAATTCAAAAAGTTGATATTTCATGTAATATGTTTGTACATATGAAGTAATTATCATACGTTAATTTTCTCAAATATAAAATATAATAAACATAGTAAATCTAGTAAAGAAAACATAGTGAATCTAGTAATTTTAGTCATTTGCATTAGCAATTTTTTTTTTGAAATGTAATATGTTAGATACCTTTTAACTGACATGGGATACTTCGTGGAGTGTCGTGTGATATTGACTTACTATACGCCAAAGTAAAATTAGTCAATTCAAAAAATCAATAGATGTGTATTTTCAATCACTGGATTTAATTAAAATAAATTAAAGAGTTATTAGTTTTATAAAATAAACTCAACCGTATATTATTTAAAGAATAATTTATAAACCATATTTTTCTCTTGTTGCTGGATGATAGGAGTTAGACACATCTATTTTAGAACTAGAGAAATGAGTATTAGCAATGCTATAGGGAAGATCATCTTAATGGTTTATATTGAAATTAGGTTAAGGTTTATGATTTTTACGGGTATACTGCTGCGGACTAATTGGCATCAAATTACCAAAATATCAAAACTAGCATCAGACATAATGAATTTTTCTACTAAGGTTACGAAACAGCCTCAAAACAACAAACAAGGCAAAAATCGCATTGGAGAAAAAAGAATCAAATAAACACTAAGAATATTTATATTCATTAGCGAGTAATGAATTTTCGACCAGAATGCATTGTAAATCTTATTTCTTTGTACTTTTCAAAATATAACGCATATAGCAGCTTGTGTAACAATTCATGTTATGTAATATTGTATAACTTTAACACTATAATATAATGAATTTTTAGCATAAAAAACGTCAAATTATTTACGTGTAGAAAATAAAAGATGTTAAATTTTATTTCAAGTGAATCGAAAATGCAAGTCATTTTTCAGTATGGATATTATTTTCATCAGCTAAGAACATTGTATGTTGTTATAGTTACCACCAGTTTCTAAAATAGAAAAACCTAGTGTAGTGGTAGAATTGAGAACAATAGGTTCTTATAGTTACAACTTATTTCTCCTTATAAAAGACAAGACTATCGTCTTATTACCAATACTACATATCTGCCACCAAATGAACTTAACTACAAACAACGTTCAATTTCTTTTCTTTTTCTCTGTGTTTGCGCGCTCAATTACAAACATTTTAATGTTCTCCTGTAACGTATTCTTTCCGTCAAGAAAGAAAGAAAGTAGATTACCAAAAAGAGTTATAAACGCATCCACAGATCACATGAAAACTATGAATAACCCCAAGACAAATATATGTTGGCACATAGTGAATGCACGAGATTCAAACCTTTTCCAATCACTTTTTAATAATTAAAAAAAAAACGTATAAGATGAATAGAGTTGCCTTAAAACATATTAATGTTCTAAGAAATGGAAGTGATGATTTGAGAAGCTAATTAGATGATTTTCAGATTAACGTTCTGGTTGATAAAGGTAAGAGAATTGCAAATTACTAATCAGGAATCAAAACAAGCTGTGTCACATTGTTTGACACAACCTGTGGACGGGTCACATTGTTTGACAGCAGGCCTACTGATTGGCTCCACGCTGGATCTGCAGGCGAAAGGGGTGGCCAAATCCTCTGTGTCTCCCTTCATATGCTCTCACTACAATTTTGTCCGTTGGATTCATTTATATATGCGATTCAGATTGCATCTAACGGCAATCCAGGTTTGGTGTCCCACACGGCTGTAAAACGGAAACACCGCAACGACCATAAACAAAAGGAATATACCTTTCACGACTTCTAAATTAAACCCCAGACTTTACGTTCAATTTAATATTAACCTTCTGCGACGTTACAATATTATTATCAGTGTCGCTGTTTTTTCCTCTCTAATTATTTAAACGATTCTTTTTTTTTTTTGGAATGAGTACTATTCCATATAAATTTTAAAATGTGACGGAGGAAAATATTATTACCATAAGACAACTGCAATTCTTTTTTAAAATAAATGCAAATTTTTAAAATTTCTGATTCCTGCGTAAATACGTGTACATATATTTTACATTTACTTTGTCAAAAGTACATATATATGATGGTTGATTATCGTCCTTGTAATGTGGCTACTAAATGTGTTAATATGCTTGTACTTTCGTTGTTACAAGCAAAAAGCCAAGCTGGTGAAAAAAAAAAAAAACTAACAGTGTTTTAAAAAGTAAGATATTTTTGTGGAAACCTAAAAAGCCAAGCTGGTGAATTATTCACGTCAATAACAAAAGGATAATATTGAAATTTGTTTCAAAAAATTATATAGCAAACGTATTTTGATTCTCTCGCAAAGTTAAATTTCGACGTTGACAATGAAACCGATATCTGAATAACAAAAACAGAATATAAAATATAAAAGGATGATATGTTGGTTTACGAGTTTGATGCCAATTTTAAGCATCTACACTAGCAGTAGCAGACATATAGATGTCTAAATTTGCGATAATAAACTCTCAGTCTCTCGTAGGATACGTCATAGACTCATAGATGCTTTCTACACTCACTATTTTTCTTACCCGAGCCACGTTCTTTTACTTACCCTTGAATCAAAAATGCAAAAAATCCAACAAAAACAAAATCTAATTTATAAATTATATAATACCAACGGATTCTGCCAAATAAACTGCTAGTCATTTTTTTTTTCCCAGGAATTTCTACTCAAGTGATCTGCATTGGATACGACATGGGTTCGACCTCTTTTCCTCAATACGAGGTTAAAAAGGATTTAACATAGCCTGTTGAATATCTTTTTAAAAATTGCTACTACTAAAATTAATATTATTACTAGACAATTTATAACGTCGGTTATAACTTGTGGGCGAGTGACGTCATCTTCCTCATGACTTGTCTTTGGATTTTCAGAAAATGGTAGGAAGACAAGAGAGAGAAAAAGGTACGACGCAATATAGACGCGGTTTGGAGTTTAAAAAATGGAGGCGCGTGGAGTCAAAGGAGCGTGAGTAAGAGTCGCGTCAAAGCTCCAGGCGGCGCTCATGCAAGCAAACCCCTTTGTTACAGACTTACAGTCTCTTTTTTTTCTTCTTTTTTTGTTTACAAAGAGCCTAAATGGTGATCAAGGAATTACAAGGAAAATAAGGAATAATGAATTTCCCTTCGTCCCTTAAAAAATACACCTTTTACAAGTAATTTTTATTAGTAAATTTAGGTTAAATAGTAGACATGTAAATCTGGTACGACTGTGAAAAGTTTGACATATATATCAACATTTTTTTGACCAAAAAAAATAAAATATATATCAACATTTTAAAACAAACCAAGGATCGATTGCTCCGCGCGCCCGATGTATATTTGCATTTTTTTTCTTATTTCGATTGTGTTTTATTTGTTTGTAAGTTTGGTTTTATAACTAGTTTTTTTGCGTTTTTAATTGAGAAATATCGTTAAATAGCATATTTTTATGTTTTTTTTTACAAAAGTATCATATTAAAGTAAAAATGATTAGTTTAATTATCTTTAAACCATTAAACAAAAATAATATTTATTTAATGGTTTAAAAATAATTAAACTAATCAATTTGGGTTCAAAAGTCATTAATTAAGACTTAGATTTTGGGTTTTAGAGTTTAGGTTTAAGGGATTAGGAAAAACATATAAAAATAAATGTATAATAATTATTTTTCTTTGAAAAATGTCATTTTGTCATTTTCATTATATTATGTTATTTTGTTCACAAAACATGAAAATGTGTCATTTTTGAAAATTTTTTGTTTTAATTTTTGTTTTGATATTTATCTTTCTTAATGTAATATTAATCCATATTTTTTTCTTCTCTGAAGTTGATACTCAATTTTCCTCACTCTGCCCACAACTATCCCCTGCATCAAAACTAATATAAGTTTGTTGAAAATTACATGCATCTTTTGCACTTAACTCCCCACCCCCACCTTTTAAATCACTTACACTTTTATCCACTTTCTCCCTTTTGTTTATGTATCGCAATAATCCGTGAGTGTTTTTCTTTCTTTGTTTAATATAGATGGCATAAATAACGTAGAATTTAAGCCGAATCCCATCCGAAATTAAAGATGAATGATGATATGACTTTTTTTTATAAAACAATTATACGAGGATGATAAAATCATGTTACGATACAGCTTGTGGATAGAGCTTTTCCATAAATTAAGACTATATAACATAATTTTATATCATTGAAATAAAAGAAGGTGGGTGGGTGGGTAGATGTTGATTAATTAATTAAGAGAGGTCCAAAGCAAACCAAAACTTGCAAGTAATACCAAAACTTAATATAGTTTCAACCAACTCCAACAGATTACATTTCATTAGCCAACGTAATTTTTTGTTTTTCTTGAAAATTAATTTGATATGTGTATAAATCTTCCGTCCAATTATTTTCTTTTGTTTTAGTTTAGTCAAACTATAACTTACTAAGTTTGATTTCTATATTTTCTCCCACCGGGTCAACTCTCTTGCCATGACAATAATACATGCATGTCCTGATTATATAATTCGCTGCTTGAAGGAGATTACGACATTTTTAAAGAAAATAAATATATATATGAGCATATATTGAGAAAAGTAAGTAACGTCCACTTCGAGACTAACGTTACATTAATTTCATACAAACGAACGATAAAATCACAGATGTATCCAAAAGAGGTGGTTTTTTGACAAAGATGGGAGGTCGGAAATTCCAAAAATGGTAGATACTTTCTTTCCATTTCTTAAGGAAAATGATCGGTATGTATTTACACATACAGAACTAGTTCGTGGAGGGTCCACCACGTTAACAAATCAAATAAGATGGAAATAGAAAAATATGGACTTATCCACTTCATGTTTTGGGATAAGAGAAATAAGTAGAAAACGTCTACAAAAAGAGGAAAAATGGGTGCAATTGCCATCACAGTCGATCATAACGCAAAGTTGCATATATACAATAAGATGACGAACTAAACTTGAATGGGATCAAATTCGAAAATCTAATTGTTGAAGAGAATGCATAAACTTGTGTATATAACATACTTGTATTCACCTTCTACAAAGGTTCCGAATGGTGAACGGATTTCGAGCGGTGCGGAACTAGCGGTTTTAGTGCGGTGCAGTTTTTTCAGTTATAAAAATGTATATATACATGGTATATGTAGAGATTTTCGGTACTATTAAGTGCGGTGCAGTGCGGTTCATCGGTTACCATTCGGAGCCAAAGACTGGTTTATAGAACTGACGCGTTTATTTGTATATCTCGAGGCAGGTATCAACATTTGATTTGTCTTTCTTTTCACGATCAAATATATAGACAAGAGAACTAAGTGCGCGTGCGTTACAAAGTGATTAGATGATTAAAACGATTTTTAAAGCAAAACGAAATGCAAAACCGATGGAAACGGAAAAAGAAAAAAAAAACTTGAAAAAGTAAGGGAGAAGGAAAAGTGGGTCCAGCAAATAAACAGCTCAGGGAGAAAACTTTAGCTGGCAACAAGCTTCACTCTTTCGTACTGTATTTTAATTTGTAGTACTAATTAAGAATTATTCGTTTTACAGGTTTTTTGGTAACCTTTTTGGTGTCTCGGAGGCCGAGATGTCGTCAAAACCTTCGAGTTCACCTCTGTTGCCTTCTTTCCCTTATTTCTTTTACTTTTTAATTTTTTATTTACCTTAAATTTACTTATCTATCCCAAAAAAAAAAACCTTAAAACCATTCTCCAATTAGCAGGACAAGATTTATATTAATATTTTTTTGTTTACAGACTGTGAAGTCTTCTTTGTTTGTCCGTATGAATTAAAAAGTGTTGTGTCGAGTCATGGGTGGAAATGCATAGGCAATAATAATAAGGTAAAATCTGTAAAGTATAAAAAGTTCATAATGTATGCAAGGAAAAAAGATATATCGCCAATTTAAGCGTGGGCCATGAAGAAGCCCACCACCTACTGGACCCACAAACCTCACTCAGTAACGCATAACTCCACCCAGACAAAATAATCTACATTTTTTTACTCAAATCATTATTATTGGTTGTGACTTGTTAGTATTTTTTTCCCCTAGTACACATTCACCAAGTCCAACTATTTAATCTTTTATCGGTAAATTTTATTCACAGAACTAAATTTACTGAATGAAATGTGGTTTTCCGAAAGGTTAAAACTTATGAACCAATATTAATTTTACTTAAAAAAAAAATCATGGGTTATATCCCTCACACAATTATTAATCACACCATCTACAAACTAGTTAAGTAAAGAGTACTGGTTTGGTAAAGAAGCAACTAATATAGAAAAAAAGTTGTTTTTGGTCTGATTGCGTGCTCCACAAACTCTTGTTCTAGTTCAACCATAATTGTCAATTTTTAATTGTCGTATATTTTTCATTTAAAGATAAAAACGAATCAAATCCCCCTTAATCGGAAGAGAATGATTTGATAGTCCAAGTGATAATCTTTTGAAATTTCGTTAGACAAAAAGGAATGAACAAAGCATCTCTCACGTCCGAGCAAGTTGCCCCATTTACTCCAAAATAAAACCAAACAGACTTGTGACTTTTTAGCCTGATTACTTGACTTCATCCTCTATTTGGCACTCACAAACTGTAGTTTTCTACTTTCTCCATCAATGAGATCCAATTTTGGATTCTTCCATTTTCTGCTTTTTTTTCTTTGATATATTAGATATCTGGATTCTACCACTTGGGTATCTTTCTTTTTTTTGTTACAAGATACTTAGATATCTTAAATATTCGAAATCTAATTTATATTCGCATTCATCTAAAAAATCAGAGACACATCCGATAGGTGATATCTTGACTACACCAATTTAAAAATAATAATATCAGTTGAAAGAAAACAGAGAGAGTAGCGTCAAATCTGAATTTTCATTGTTGTGATTTGCGAAAGATTCTCGGTTCTTTTGAAGAAAATATTATTGGGATGCCTCCAAACTCTGTGCTTCTAGTAGGAGGGATCGTGTGAGTATGATTGATATAATAAGTCCAAAAACGAAACACCTAGAAAATCATTCCGTTTGTTGCAAGGCAAAAAAGGAAAGAAGGCCCATATTCGGCCCTAAATAAAAGCCCAAGTAGATAGATATTCACAGCCACAGACCCATCATATATGCTTTTATTTAGAAACTTCCTACAAAATTTGGGACCCACGCGGCTTGGAAGAGAAGGCAAACTAGACCGGTGAGAAGTCAAAAGTCAAACACGAAATTGATTGACGTGGCATTCAATCTAACCCAACGAAGAAGAGGAAGTTTATATCATACCTCCCCTGTTTCTATAAACCGTCAAGTGGAGACACGACAAGAACTTCTTATTGTCGTTTCCGTCAAAGAAAAGTTGCGAAATTTAACAAAGACAAACGCAAACGCGTCTTCCACACATTCCCTCTTCTTCTGCATCTACTCACGGTTTCCGTTTTCTCTCTTGCTCGTACGTACATAATCATCCAAAAACTCCAGTTTCTCAACAGATCAATTGCTTATTTCTTCCCGGCGTACGTCGTCTGTTTTACTCTTTTGAGTTTTCGATCCACACTCTCTGTATTGAAGAAGCTTAATCGAAATCTCGTCGTTCCGATGTTACTTGGATCGTTTTTCTCTTCTCTCAAATTCTGGGGAAAATCTCAGGTAACCCAATCGACTCTTCTCTGTTCGACTTCTTTCAAAATTATTTTATCTTTTCATTAATTTTGAAAAATGAAAAAGAAACTCAACTTGATGAGTTAGTTAGAAGTCAACGGAAATATAGTTAATAAAAAAACAGTGTGCTTAGCACAGCGAATCAGCCAGACAGACAAAAAATGGCTGGATGTATAGAGCGAATGTTGTCGTGGTAATAACAAAGTGATAATACTAAGAAACTGCGCTTCACAATCAACCTCTATTACCTAATCTTGTCACTGATTTATGCGATGAGAATGAATTGTATTCCGTTATTACGCTCATCCAGATCAGAGACTATAAACCCTAATCCTCAAGTAGTATATTTATCATACATGAATCATTTTTTGATCCAAGTAGATTACAAGGTTGACTTGATTGTGATCTGTGTCTTTTTTTTTGAAACAGGAACAGGAGCCGCAGAGAGGGAGGATGCAGGAGATAGATCTTGGGATTCACACAATAAGAAGCCATGGAGGAAGCGTCGCTACTAAACACAAGCACGATTGGATCATACTAGTGATCTTGGTGGGAATAGAGATCGGCTTGCAGCTCATATCTCCTTTCTATAGATACGTGGGGAAAGACATGCTGACAGATCTAAAGTACCCTTTCAATGACAACACCGTCCCTGTCTGGTCCGTGCCAATCTACGCGGTTCTTCTTCCAATCATAGTGTTCGTCTGCTTCTACATGAAGAGGACATGCGTCTACGATCTGCACCACAGCATTCTCGGGCTGCTCTTCACCGTCTTGATAACTGGTATCATCACCGACTCCATCAAGCTCGCTACCGGACGCCCTCGTCCTAACTTCTACTGGCGTTGCTTCCCTGATGGTAAAGAGCTGTACGATGCGTTGGGTGGTGTGATATGTCATGGTAAATCAGGAGAGGTCAAGGAAGGTCACAAGAGCTTCCCGAGTGGACACACGTCTTGGTCATTTGCTGGACTTGGCTTCCTCTCGCTCTACTTGTCTGGCAAAGTCAAGGCCTTTAACAGAGAAGGACATGTGGCTAAGCTCTGCCTCGTGTTCGCCCCTTTGCTCGCGGCTTGCCTAGTGGGGATATCGCGTGTGGATGACTACTGGCACCACTGGCAAGACGTCTTCGCCGGAGCTCTCATCGGCCTCGTTGTCGCCGCCTTCTGCTACCGTCAGTTTTACCCCAACCCTTACCATGAAGAGGGATGGGGTCCCTACGCCTATTTCAGAGCAGCGCAGGAACGAGGACCACAGCAAAACGGAGACGCTTTGAGGACAATGTCTCTGCAGGTGGAATCAACTTCTCTTGAAAACATGGAATCTGGCAATACCAATGCTCCTAGATGATTTAATGCTTCTCTTTTCATCATTTGATTAATTATTTGGTATTTCGTTTTGGTTGTCGTGAGATTGTGGATGCTATAGTTGCGTATGTGATGATGTGTATTTTAACTTGTACGTGTACTCTTCTTACACTCTTACATTTGTAAGTAAATCTACTCTTCTTTTATTGACCTTTGGCACTTTCTGACAGGAGACAGCAAGATCACATACCATATATGATAATATGAATAATCTCGATAGTCTAATTTCACAGCTGTTAGTTTTGCCAAGAAAAACTAAATGTCAAACTAACATAGTATGGTAAAATAGTAATATGGTGTTATCAAGAACACCTAACAATTCAAGAACTAACGGATTTGTGTATATAAGTAAGCAAAGATGTTCACTTTTCTTACTGCGTTTTATGATTACTGTGTAGACACATTGTTTAAACTAAGAAATGGAAAAGGTTGACGAAAGCGAAAAGGTTGGACTTTTGGAGGGGTATGTGTGTAACAGAAAAATATCCCATTCGATTCGTACATCCCAACAACCTTCGGAGGGAGCAAATATGGGCGGCTTCTCAGGGGATCAATCTTTTCCTCCCTCCATGGATTCCGGCCAAGCCCGCCTCAAGGAGCTCGGTTACAAGCAGGAGCTCAAGCGTGACCTCTCGTCTGTCTCCGTTTTTTTCTATTATTTTTTTTCTTGTCTTTTTTCCGACTCTAAAGCTAAAACATTTTACTGCAGGGTCTTCTCCAATTTCGCCATCTCCTTCTCCATCATCTCGGTGCTCACCGGGATCACCACCACATACAACACCGGCTTGAGATTCGGCGGCACAGTCACTCTGGTTTACGGATGGTTCGTGGCCGGAGCGTTCACCATGTGCGTGGGGTCATCAATGGCCGAGATCTGCTCCTCGTACCCGACCTCCGGTGGTCTCTACTACTGGAGTGCTATGCTCGCCGGCCCACGATGGGCTCCACTTGCCTCTTGGATGACCGGCTGGTACATTCTTCTGCATGAATCTTTGCTTCTCTCTTCTCTCTCTCTCTCGATCATTAAAGTAAGAGCCTCTCTAATCTCGTGTGTCGCTTTTTCGCAATCTTTCAGGTTCAATATCGTTGGTCAGGTGTAGTATAACTATTCTTACCAAACTCCACTTTTATATCACTGTTGTGCCTTCCTAAAGTAGAAAGGTTTTGTTGTGTGTTTGCAGTGGGCAGTGACGGCCAGCGTTGACTTCTCTCTGGCACAGCTGATTCAGGTGATCGTGCTTCTCTCAACCGGCGGTAAAAACGGCGGCGGGTATGAAGGATCCGACTATGTTGTGATTTGCATCCATGGGGGAATCTTATTCATACATGCACTTCTCAACAGCCTCCCAATCTCTGTCTTGTCTTTCATTGGACAGCTCGCTGCTCTCTGGAATCTACTCGGTACCACATCTCTACTCATCTCTCAGTTAAATCTCTCTGTTTGTGTTTTTGTCTCAACAAGTAAGTATCTATCATTCAGGGGTTGTGGTGCTCATGATTATGATTCCTTTGGTTTCTACGGAAAGAGCCACAACTAAATTTGTCTTCACTAATTTCAACACTGACAATGGACTCGGCATTACCAGCTACGCTTACATATTCGTTCTGGGGCTCCTCATGAGCCAGTACACCATTACAGGTTACGATGCCTCTGCCCACATGGTGAGTATGGAAACAAATGGATTCTGTTTTTTTTTTCTTTCTTTATGACTGTTAGGCTTTTCTTGATGATTGTATAAAATAAAATAAAAAATTGTAGACAGAGGAGACGATCGACGCAGACAAGAACGGGCCAAGAGGAATAATCAGTGCAATTGGGATATCGATTCTGTTCGGATGGGGTTATATATTGGGCATAAGCTACACAGTCATAGACATACCTTACCTCTTGAGTGAGACCAACAACTCTGGTGGGTACGCCATTGCTGAGATCTTCTATCTAGCTTTCAAGAGCAGGTTTGGCAGTGGTACTGGGGGAATCGTTTGCTTAGGCATTGTTGCGGTTGCTGTGTTTTTCTGCGGCATGAGCTCTGTCACCAGCAATTCCAGGTATGTATATATTCATGTTTGGTTTGAGGCTGCATCGTTTGCATTTTGGTTCTTGATCATATATATATGGGCTAAACCAGGATGGCTTATGCGTTTTCGAGAGATGGAGCAATGCCATTGTCTCCCTTATGGCACAAAGTGAACAGCAGAGAGGTTCCCGTTAACGCTGTTTGGCTCTCTGCTTCCATATCGTTCTGTATGGCCCTCACCGTAAGCCCCACTCTCTCTCTCTCTCCCTCTTCTTCTTTGTGTGTTTCTGTTTGATTGATGTGATGAAAAAACTGGCAGTCACTGGGGAGCATAGTGGCGTTCCAAGCAATGGTGTCGATAGCAACGATTGGGTTGTACATAGCATACGCAATACCGATTCTTCTAAGAGTGACGCTGTCACGCAAAACCTTTGTGGCTGGACCATTCAGCCTTGGGAGGTACGGAATGGTGGTCGGGTGGGTGGCTGTCATATGGGTTGCAACCATCTCCGTACTCTTCTCACTTCCCGTGGCGTATCCCATAACGGCCGAGACACTCAACTACACTCCAGTGGCAGTGGCTGGTTTGTTGGCAATAATCCTCTCGTATTGGCTTCTAAGTGCCCGCCATTGGTTTACTGGTCCCGTCTCCAACATTCTTAGCTGAAACAACTTTCTTAGTCTTTTGGGGTTGTTTCATCTTTGTTGCTCTTATTTATATAGTAAAGGCTAGGGCGGGGCAAAATATCCGAAATCGATAAAATACCCGAACGGGGCTTAAATTTTGGTATTTAAAACCCGGACCGAACAGATACCCAAAATATCTGATATATAATTATATTTTCAAAAATATTACACGTAAGATATCTCAAAATACTCAAAGTGCAATTCACATTTCAGCTTATAATTGTATTTTTTAGATAACGTTGGTTTTGCTTTGTTTTGATGTTTAGCAATTTGATTAGCATTTTTCTTAGAATTATTGTTCACAATATCAGTTTTTAAATTTAAGTTTAGCCTTGTAAGTTCGATAAAATATGTACTTTTTAGTATGAAACAAGTACTTTGGATCCCAAAACCCGAAATAAAACCGAAACAGAAATTATTTCTGGTGTTACTAGGATTTATATGTGTTACTAAATGATACACAAGTTTTTAACCATAATTTTTTACTGCAAGTGCACGGTAAACGTAGTAGTACTTAGGGGTCGATCCCACGAAGACCAAGTATCACACTATACTTTTATAAGCTAGATTTAAAGGTAAGACAATTCAAGTATGGTTGGATTCGTTGGTAACAAGTACTAAACTAAAATCGGATGTGAAAACTATATTAAGCAAGTGTTAGGCCAAAGATTTCGCAGGCAATTCAGAGCAATGGATTAAACAACTATTCATGTTATTGTTAAGCACAAGTCTAGAACTCAAACACAATGATAATATTAATCCACTCTCGTGGCATCAATAACTTTGTCTAAAAACCTAGAAATCCTAATTCTCATTGGTTCTAGAAATCGCAGACAAGCATTAAGATCGGATTTGATTTGTTCACAATTCTCTTACACATCTACTCTTGTAGGCATAGAATAAATTGTTCACCAATGTTTCCTCTAGCAACCTAGCAACTCTAGCTGTCTAAATTTAACCTAATATCATGAATTAAACAGCCAGTTTAACTCAAGCAATAAGATCAACAAGGATGAAGACTTGCAGCTCATATCTCCTTTCTATAGGTACGTGGGGAAAGACATGCTGACAGATTTAAAGTACCCTTCAAATGACTACACCGTCCCTGTCTGGTCCGTGCCAATCTACACGGTTCTGCTTCCAATCATAGTGTTCGTCTGCTTCTACATGAAGAGAACATGCGTCTACGATCTGCACCACAGCATTCTCGGGCTGCTCTTCACCGTCTTGATAACTGGTATCATCACCGACTCCATCAAGCTCGCAACCGGACGCCCTCGTCCTAACTTCTACTGGCGTTGCTTCCCTGATGGTAAAGAGCTGTACGATGCATTGGGTGGTGTGATATGTCATGGTAAATCAGGAGAGGTCAAGGAAGGTCACAAGAGCTTCCCGAGTGGGCACACGTCTTGGTCCTTTGCGGGACTTGGCTTCCTCTCGCTCTACTTGTCTGGCAAAGTCAAGGCTTTTAACAAAGAAGGACATGTGGCTAGGCTCTGCCTCGTGTTCGCCCCTTTCTTGCGGCCTGCCTAGTTGGGATATCGCGTGTGGATGACTACTGGCACCACTGGCAAGACGTCTTTGCCAGAGCTCTCATCGGCCTCGTTGTTGCCACATTCTGTTACCGTCAGTTCTATCCCAACCCTTACCATGAAGATGGATGGGGTCCCTACGCCTATTTCAGAGCAGCGCAGGAACGAGGACCACAACAAAACGGAGACGCTTTGAGGACAATGTCTCTGCAGGTGGAATAACTTCTCTTGAAAACATGGAATCTGGCAATACCAATGCTCCTAGATGATTTAATGCTTCTCTTTTCATCATTTGATTAATTATTTGGTATTTCGTTTTGGTTGTCGTGAGATTGTGGATGCTATAGTTGCGTATGTGATGATGTGTATTTTAACTTGTACGTGTACTCTTCTTACACTCTTACATTTGTAAGTAAATCTACTCTTCTTTCATTGACTTTTGGCACTTTCTGACAGGGGACAGCAAGATCACATACCATATATGATAATATGAAGAATCTCGATATTATAATTTCACAGCTGTTAGTTTTGCCGAGAAAAACAAAATGTCAAACTAACATAGTTTGGTAATATAGTAATAACGGTGTGATCAAGAACACCTAACAATTCAAGAACTAACGGATTTGTGTATATAAGTAAGCAAAGATGTTCACTTTTCTTATTGCGTTTTATGATTACTGTGTAGACACATTGTTTAAACTAAGAAATGGAAAAGGTTGGACTTTTGGAGGGGTATGTGTCTAACAGAAAAACATCCCAACAACCTTCGGAGGGAGCAAATATGGGCGGCTTCTCCGGGGATCAATCTTTCCCTCCCTCCATGGATTCCGGCCAAGCCCGCCTCAAGGAGCTCGGCTACAAGCAGGAGCTCAAGCGTGATCTCTCGTCTGTCTCCGCTCTTTCCCTTCTTTTTTCTTTCTTGTCTCCTTCCGAATATCAGGTTCTCTCTAAAGCTAAAACATTTTGACTTCACAGGGTCTTCTCCAACTTCGCCATCTCCTTCTCCATCATCTCGGTGCTCTCCGGGATCACCACCACCTACAACACCGGCTTGAGATTCGGCGGCACAGTCACTCTGGTTTACGGATGGTTCGTGGCCGGAGCGTTCACCATGTGCGTGGGGTCATCAATGGCCGAGATCTGCTCCTCGTACCCGACCTCCGGTGGTCTCTACTACTGGAGTGCTATGCTCGCCGGCCCACGATGGGCTCCACTTGCCTCTTGGATGACCGGCTGGTACATTCTTCTGCATGAATCTTTGCTTCTCTCTTCTCTCTCTCTCTCGATCATTAAAGTAAGAGCCTCTCTAATCTCAAGTGTCGCTTTTTCAAAATCTTTCAGGTTCAATATCGTTGGTCAGGTGTAGTATAACTATTCTTACCAAACTCCACTTATATATCACTGTTGTGCCTTATTATAGTAAAAAGGTTCTGTTGTGTGTTTGCAGTGGGCAGTGACGGCGAGCGTTGACTTCTCTCTGGCACAGCTGATTCAGGTGATCGTGCTTCTCTCAACCGGCGGTAAAAACGGCGGCGGGTATGAAGGATCCGACTATGTTGTCATATGCATCCATGGGGGAATCTTATTCATACATGCACTTCTCAACAGCCTCCCAATCTCCGTCTTGTCTTTCATTGGACAGCTTGCTGCTCTCTGGAATCTACTCGGTACCACATCTCTTCTCGACTTTCAGTTAAATCTCTCTGTTTTTGTTTGTGTCTCAACAAGTAAGTATCTCTTATTCAGGGGTTGTGGTGCTCATGATTCTGATTCCTTTGGTTTCCACGGAAAGAGCCACAACTAAGTTTGTCTTCACTAATTTCAACACTGACAATGGACTCGGCATTACCAGCTACGCTTACATATTCGCTCTGGGGCTCCTCATGAGCCAGTACACCATTACAGGGTATGATGCCTCTGCCAACATGGTGAGTATGGAAACAAATGGATTCTGTTTTCTTTCTTTGTTTATGACTGTTAAGCTTTTCTTGATGAGTGAATAAAATAAAAAAATTGTAGACAGAGGAGACGATCGACGCAGACAAGAACGGGCCAAGAGGAATAATCAGTGCAATTGGGATATCAATTCTGTTCGGATGGGGTTATATATTGGGCATAAGCTACACAGTCATAGACATACCTTACCTCCTGAGTGAGACCAACAACTCTGGTGGGTACGCCATTGCTGAGATCTTCTATCTAGCTTTCAAGAGCAGGTTTGGGAGTGGTACTGGGGGGATAGTGTGCTTAGGCATTGTTGCGGTTGCTGTCTTTTTCTGCGGCATGAGCTCTCTCACCAGCAATTCCAGGTATGTATGTATGTATTCGTGTTTGGTTTGAGGCTTAGATCATCATCGTTCGCATTTTTGGATTTTGATCATATGTATATGTGCTAAATCAGGACGGCTTATGCGTTTTCAAGAGATGGAGCAATGCCATTGTCGCCCTTATGGCACAAAGTGAACAGCAGAGAGGTTCCCATTAACGCGGTTTGGTTCTCTGCTTCCATATCGTTCTGTATGGCCCTCACCGTAAGCCCCACTCTCTCTCTCTCTCCCTCTTCTTCTTTGTGTGTTTCTGTTTGATTGATGTGATGAATAACTGGCAGTCACTAGGGAGCATAGTGGCGTTCCAAGCAATGGTGTCGATAGCAACGATTGGGCTGTACATAGCATACGCAATACCGATTCTTCTAAGAGTGACGTTGTCACGCAAAACCTTTGTGGCTGGACCATTCAGCCTTGGGAGGTACGGAATGGTGGTCGGGTGGGTGGCTGTCATATGGGTTGCAACCATCTCCGTTCTCTTCTCACTTCCCGTGGCGTATCCCATAACGGCCGAGACACTCAACTACACTCCAGTGGCAGTGGCTGGTTTGTTGGCAATAACTCTCTCGTATTGGTATCTAAGTGCCCGCCATTGGTTTACTGGTCCCGTCTCCAACATTCTTAGCTGAAACAAGGAACTTTTTAGTCTTTTGGGGTTGTTTCACCTTTATTTATAAAGTAAAGGCATTCAAGCTGTAATTTACCCATTTTTTTATTAAAAAAAAAACTAAAGACATTGAATAAAGTTAAACATACACGCTTAAAAATAAAGTATTGTTTTACCAAACTAGTCGAAACTTAAAAATGGACGGGACCTCAAAACTCGTTTTATTTCTTCTCATCATCATGAGAATTGAGAAATGTTAAATCAGTCATATACTTTCTTAATTTGTTATCTTATCTATATGTGGTTTTCTTATATTTCAGATCTACTTGCGCACTACACTACACACAAGTCCAAAATATTCAAAACCTACTGTAACATCCCGATTCCTGGTATATATGGAAATATATGTGGGAGAGGT
>OVBB01000197.1:0-36404 GCA_900406415.1 Isatis lusitanica
AGGTGAAAATGAAGCACAAGAAGACAAAATCCAAATGTCTTACCCATTGGAAGAGTTTCCAGGTATTCCATCACACCATTTGTGTCTAAAAGTTATCTCTTATTGTGCTCATAAGGAACTTCAATCCAAAAAAATGTCTTTGCAACGGAACAAGAGCTGTGACCCACATGGGTAACATAAACAAAAAAATAAAATATACCAAATGCTTTCATTTCAAGCCTTTCAAATGCTTTCATTTCTTTGAAAATATAAACAGGTTGTTAGAATTATTATGTTTACTCTTTTGCTTTAACCCCAATGCACTCAATTACAATTTCACAAATATTAACGTAATATAAGAACATCACAAAAACAAAAAACTTAAGAGACAAAAAAAATTACTATATTCTTTATCATTGCTTCTTAAATCAATATTGTAAATATAGCTATACTATTTACTATTGTTTCTTAAATCAAAATAAATATGAAAAGCCAAAAAATAAAATATACTAAATGGAACACACTCCGCGCATGCGCGGGGTAAGCAGCGTTTCTAGTAATATTAATTGCTGAATGATTTGAGAGAAGCGAAAGCAATTAATGAATGCTCATCACTCTAAAAGTCTAATAAACCGAGGAAAAAGGGTAAAAGCGTCATTTCAACGAACAGCTAGTTTTCACTTGGTTCTCGCTCACTAAAAACAATCATTCACACACACACGAGAATGTTACTCTATCTCTCTTGATCTTGATGCTTCGACGACGACGATGGTGAAGATTCGCAACCTTGTTATTTTCTTCTTGCTGCTCACCGTCGCTGCTCCTATCTTCCTCTACACCGATCCCTCCGCCTCCTTCAAGACCCCATTTTGTCAGTTTCCTCTCTCTCTCTCTCTTTCTCATCTCGGATGTTGCATTTTCCTTAACGATTTCGTCGCCTTTCTTATTCCTCTGTGTTTGATTCTGTAGCTAAACGTGAGTTCCTCGAGGACGTAACTGCTCTGGTCAGTATTTATCCTCTTCTTTTACTTCTTCGTCCTCCATTGACGAGTTCTTCAAGGTTTCCTTTTTTACGCTTTTATTGTTTCTTATTTTGGTTCTTGTTCAGACTTTCAATTCCGACGAGAATCGTTTAAATCTGCTTCCACGGGTAAACTTTCCTTCGTTTTCAAGTTACTTGATTCGCCTCAGATCTTATCTCGTTTTCTTAATTTTTGCAATTTTTGTTCAATTGTGTATAGGAATCTCCGGCAGTGGCGAGAAGAGAAGTCGTGGGTGTAGTCTATTCGAATCAAATTTCGGATTCGTCGTCTCTGGGTTCTTCGCGAAGGCAAGGTACCGCAAAATCCTCCGTTTCTCTCGTTTCTTTCCTTATTTAACTCGTTTTTTCAAAAGAGTTAGTTCACAAAGATTTCTCCTTTTCAGAAACGAGAGACCAATTGTCTGCTCGAGTTCTTTCGGCCACCGACGATGAAACTCATTCTCAAACTGACAATCCCATCGAACAAGTCACTGATGCAGCTTCAGAGATGGATAAGCCCAATGATATTCACGCTTCTGATGACAACGCCCAGAACAGGGTACGTTTTTCTATATGGTCAGAGTTCTTCTTTCAGAGTCGTTGATGGGATCGATTTTCTCTGGATTTTCCTCATTGATAGGCTTCAGATTTGGCTTAATGCTTGATGGTATAAATTAGGAGAGAAACTGACTTGTCCCTTGTGGTATAATGTCTAGCAAAATCACTAAGTTACAGTGGCTGCTAATGTAGTTATCCTGATTGCCTGCTATGGCCCTCGATGTTCTTGTGGGGAAATGATCTATTTACTCTCATTAATTTGTGCACCGATCTCATCATCTTGTAGGAAAGGACGCATGTTCAGTTGACCCAGAAAACCTCTGAAAAGATTGATGAGCAAGAGCCTAAAGATTTTGGAGCTGAGAAAGAGAGAGGAAATGTGCTGATGCCTGATGTGCATGTGAGGCATCTTAAAGATCAGCTGATTAGGGCTAAGGTTTATCTGTCACTTCCAGCTGCCAAGGCTAATGCACATTTTGTGAGAGAGCTTCGTCTCCGTATTAAAGAAGTTCAACGTGCAGTCGTCGATGCCTCCAAGGATTCGGATCTGCCAAAGAAGTAAGTGTTTTTGGAAATGCGGTCAATGACCAGGCTTTTAAAAAAAAGTTTCTTCCTGTTATTAATTTTTCTGGCATTTTTTGAACCTAGTGCTATAGAAAAGCTGAAAGCAATGGAGCAAACATTGGCCAAAGGCAAGCAGATCCAAGATGACTGTTCCACAGTGGTGAAGAAGCTACGTGCAATGCTCCACTCGACAGAGGAGCAGCTACGGGTCCATAAGAAGCAAACCATGTTCTTGACACAATTGACCGCCAAGACGATTCCAAAGGGCCTTCACTGCCTCCCTCTACGCCTCACTAGCGATTATTATGCTTTAAATTCGTCTGAACAACAGTTCCCAAATCAGGAGAAACTAGAAGATAATCAACTGTATCACTATGCCCTCTTCTCTGATAATGTTTTGGCTACATCAGTTGTTGTTAACTCTACCATAACCAATGCCAAGGTAAGAATATATTAACTTTGTTCATCTCATTGAACAGTGAAATGTGTTTCTTTCTGTTAAACTTACAGTCATATCGGTTTATTGGCAGCATCCCTCAAAGCATGTCTTCCACATCGTCACGGACAGACTCAACTATGCGGCAATGAGGATGTGGTTCATAGACAACCCACCAGGCAAAGCCACCGTCCAGGTTCAGAATGTTGAAGAATTTACATGGCTGAATTCAAGTTACAGTCCTGTTCTCAAACAGCTTAGTTCTCGATCGATGATAGACTACTACTTCAGGGCACACCATACAAATTCGGATACGAACTTGAAGTTCCGGAATCCAAAATACTTGTCGATCCTTAATCATCTTCGTTTCTACTTGCCTGAGATCTTCCCGAAACTCAGCAAGGTGCTCTTCTTGGATGATGATATAGTTGTGCAGAAGGACCTTTCTGGTCTTTGGTCAGTTGATCTGAAGGGTAATGTCAACGGTGCTGTAGAGACTTGTGGGGAAAGCTTTCATCGCTTCGACCGATATCTGAACTTCTCAAATCCACTCATCTCCAAGAATTTTGACCCTCGAGCTTGCGGGTGGGCCTATGGTATGAATGTTTTTGATCTGGACGAATGGAAGAGGCAAAACATCACAGAGGTTTACCATCGATGGCAGAATCTGGTACGCAGAAAATATATGCACTTATGTTATAGTTGCTTGTACATGTGGGCTATGTCGCATCTGTCTTTGATGTCAAGAATGTTTTCTGATCTCTTATACACAAACTGTTCTCAACTTGCAGAATCAAGACCGAGAACTGTGGAAGCTAGGGACTCTCCCGCCTGGTCTCATCACATTTTGGAAACGAACATACCCGCTAGACCGGAAATGGCACGTGCTGGGGCTTGGATACAACCCGAGTGTAAACCAGAGGGATATTGAGAGGGCAGCCGTCGTACACTATAATGGCAACCTCAAACCATGGCTAGAGATTGGGATCCCAAAATATCGAGGTATATGGTCAAAGCACGTCGACTATGAGCACGTTTATCTCAGAGAATGCAACATAAATCCTTAGAATTAGAATCTCTATTGGAGAGCATTTGTAATATGTGTCAAACGTTATTTCTTTGTTCTTTCTTTTGATGAGATCTTCATTACATGAAAAACCAAATTGTAGATGATACGGTAAAAAGACATTTGTTCTGTCATAGGCACGATCGATGTTATTATTGAAATATATCAGCAAACTCCTGTTCTTTTTTGAAAGTGTCCGACAAGAATACTGTTTTTTTTTATATAGAAAAATAGCGTAAGAAGAACTCTCAGTGTGTTGCGTGTAAGAAAGTAATTTTGTTTTGTGTTTTTACCAAATTACAGCACAACACGACATATATTGATTGTTCATGCTAGTGGCAGTGTATAATTAGAGAGTTGAGATCACCTCACTAAGAGGAAACTCCTAACTAATAGGAATAAGGATAGACAACAAAACTACATGTGATACACTCAACTACAGATGCCACCTGATGCACAACTCATAGATCGTCTCCTGAAACCTTGTCCAATCCATCTTCAGCCCCAAGCAGTGATGTGGATGGGTGGTCAAAGGCTAGAGCATGGTCTGACTGATGGTAAGAAGCGTTCAAGCCTGACTCTAGTATTGGGTGCGCAACTACCATCTCAGATGTATACCCAGCTGCACCTCCTCTCATCAATCTAGGCTTCTTTGATGATCTCTCTTCTCCTGCGCTCTCGTCTTGAGACCCAATGTTACACCCCGAGTCTGGTGTTAGAGCCTCCCGGTAAGATGAAAGAGACTCGTCAACTGAAAGGCTCTTGTCTGGCCCACACTCTTTGCCAGATTTATCCTGTAGGGGAGACTCGGATGTTGGGGCAGGGGTTGCAGGATCTGATTCGCCTGTTACTGGGCCAGAGGGTTCGCCAAGAACTCCACTTAGTCGCTGTTGCTCTTCAATTATCTTCTTCAAGTACTTCCCTTGTGCTTCTATCCGTAGTTGCAGCTGTCTTTGCACCTACAAAACATCAAAGAATATCATATTTCACGCAAACTAACTGCTAATATTGCTCCACTGAAATCCTGATTAACTATTTCTTAAAGTGGCATGGTGAAGCCATACTTCTAGTTGCTCGTGCAATCGTTTCTGAACTTCCATCTGCAACTTGAGGGCTTCAGTTATCTGCATTCCCCTGTAATCGAAAAGTGTTAGCCTCTTTCTGATCACTTAATCTGGAGCACCAGGCGGTAGCATCACAAATCAACTCAAACAATGCAATTTCACATACGATGAACCGTCCAACCCAGAGAGCACATCTCCAGATTCTTTCTTATCGGTTTTCTTCCCTGAAAAATTAAATAAATTCCAGTTTCAGACAAGTAGCCAATTGGGAGCATGAGAAAGAAAGATGGAAATAATCCACCTTACCTTCAGACGACGAATCTGGCAGATACTTTGCAAGTCGATATTTCTGAGTCAACATATTTGCAAAAATCAGCGAAAGAAACTAGGGGATGCATACACGGTTGAGAGAAAGAGAATAGAATACACACTGTTATCATTTCAATATACCTGTAAGTGACTCTTGACATGGTATATAGTTAATCCTTGTACACCCATCACTCGAAGAACGCCTTTGGGTGTAGCTCCTAAAAAATTCAAAGAGAAAAAAAATATTCAGTAACCCTAACCAATCAGATAGACTTTTCCTCCCATGACTACTAAACATGTTGGCATATATATATAAGTATATTCTATACAGCAGTTAGAGAAACAAAAACATGAGTTACTTTAATTACCATAGAAGGGTTATTAGAAAAAAGGAAACTCACTATCAGGGCCACCAAGTTGAGCTACGGCATCAACGAAGCGTTCATGTAGTTCATGCGTCCAACGCAAACGCTGTTTGGAAGCATGACTAGAATTGTTCCCTCCGTTGTCTGCTTCCATCAGGCTACGAGATATAAACGTTGGAGGGAAACTAATGAGTTGTTGCAAAGCTTCAATAGAAATGTAAAAAACAAACATTGCTTGTCAGAAAGTCAAATTTGCAGCCGTGGAAATGATCCTAGACAATAATACTGAGACTTAAGGACTGTCAAAGCGTGGAAATTTGGAACATATACGAAGTCGGGTACGATGTAAGTTTGGACAGAATTGTTAGTAAAGATAGTGAACTCAAGTTTAAGACTTTCTCTAAAAGTTCCACTAGATCAGAAGAACACCAAAACACTAAAATCGGAGGAATTTATTGCCGGAAAGAGAAAACAGAAATTAAAAAAGGAGAAATCAAAGGTTATGGAATCTCTAAGAACCTGTGGGGTGGATCTATACAAGAATCAAACTGCGTCCCTCCATTTCCGGAACTTGCTCTTCTACGTCTCTCCGACACTCGAATCTAATCCGATATAGGTTCTGTCTGTATCCTTGTGATGTTCTGGATTTCACTCAGTAGTCTAATTCCGACTGTTCCTGAGGAGCGGCGATCCAGCAGAGCCCTCCACCGATTTTTCAAGTCGTCGTCCTTCTCAGCCTCTTTCGATAGATCGAATTCGCGTCTGTGGCATTGACTATTATTGTACCTGTATTTTTACTGGGCCGGATCTCTCAGTTTGGGCCCACTAAGGCCCAAATAGTATATAAGTGGTTAGATCAATTTGAGTGGGTCCAGAACTCAGCAAGAACAACGACTCAGCAGCTGCTTTCTTCTCCCGCTTCCAAAGCCTCGCCGGGAAAATCTTCGTTCTTCCCGATAATGGCAACCATGGATTTGGGAAAATTGATCCGCCTGTCTCTGTTCTTCCCGCTTCTTCTCTCTTTCCACGTTAAAATTGGAGAATCCTCCGCCCACATCTACCCTTCCCAGGCCTTCCACGATGTCGGTAACTCTCTCCTCCTCTACGGTGGCAGCGAAGGAATCTTCGCCTCTTCTCGATCTTTCATCAGGTTTAACCCATTTTTCCCCCTTAGCTTATCTTCTGCATTTCTCGCTTTCCATGTGCTTTGAGTGTATGTATGTATGTATCCTCACTGGTCTCGTGCAGGTTTGAGAACATCACTCTCTGGAGGACAAATGACGCATCACGTAAGGGACGCAATAATGGGTTAGTCCAAGCTGTGATCTTTGAGGCCTCAGATCGTAACAACATCGGTGGTTCAGCTTACGGTGGCCAAAGATCTATCTGCTGCACTCCAGATCTGGCCAAGCTTCAAGGTTGTAAGCAAGGTGAGATCATTAGGATCCCTTCCGCACATGACCCTAAATGGCCTATGCTCTTACGTGCCCGCTTCAAAGGAAAAACTTTCTCTGCTAAGATGGAAGACACTGAGATTCTCATCAGGAAGACTGGAATCTACAATCTCTTGTTTATCTCGTGTGATCCGAAGCTGAAGGGACTCAAAATGACTGGAAAGACAGTTTGGAAAAATCCCGAGGGCTATCTTCCTGGTAGGATGGCTCCATTGATGAAGTTTTATGTGTATATGTCATTCGCATATTTGTTGCTCAGTGCCGTCTGGTTCTTCCAGTATTTGAGGTTCCGGAAGGATATATTGCCGCTTCAACATTGCATCACAGTGGTTATTGTTCTTGGATTGCTTGAGATGTTCTTTTGGTACTTGGATTTTGCAAATTTTAACAACACTGGGATGAGGCCTTTAGCTCTTACTACATGGGTTGTTACAGTCGGTGCTTTCAGAAAAACTGTCTCCCGCATTCTAATACTCTGTGTTTCGATGGGATTTGGGGTTGTTAAGTCCACTCTTGGTGGTCTCACTTCCAAAGTCCTCCTTGTTGGAGGTACTTACTTCATAGCTTCTGAGATGCTTGATATAGCTGAGAACGTTGGCATAATCGATGATGTATCTGGAAGAGCAAAACTTTTTCTTGTCCTGCCTGACGCCTTCCTGGATGCGTTTCTCATATTGTGGATCTTTACCTCACTTTCGAAAACACTGGATCAATTACAGGTATCTCTTTCTTTGCAAATTAACAACTCCGTGACTAGGGTCTGTAAGGTTTTCAGGCAAGATTCAACAGATTAGCTGGTCAACTTCTCTGTGATCGATTCTTTTGCAGATGAAGAGGAGCTCGGTAAAGTTGGATATTTACCGGAAGTTCTCAAATGCTCTTGCTGTTTTGGTTGTTGCCTCTGTTGCTTGGATAGTGTATGAGGTACCATCCTGTCAAGCTGACTTGATACTGATGTTGTAAACTGTACTAACTCAAATCCTACTTGAGGAAATTGCTTGTCAATGCGTTTTTTGAAAGTCTTATTAGGGGATGAACTAAAACTAAGCAAGAAAAGAAAAAAAGCTCCTTCCTTCTTGGAATGTATCCAGCTTGCCTGATGGTTTGTTTCCTGCAGGTGTACTTCAAAGCAACAGACCCATTCAATGAACGATGGCAGACTGCTTGGACTATAACTGCCTTCTGGGATGTTATTGCATTTGTGTTGCTATGTATAATTTGCTATCTCTGGACCCCGTCGCAGAACTCTCAAAGGTATGTTTTGCGAGCTAAGACTTACTGAAATGGAAACTGTTCCAGCTGAGCATGTTGTGCTAATCTTGGCTAGATGCTAGTGATTCACATGAAGTGGTCCAATTTATTATGCCTAGATGTGAAATGGATGTTAATGTGAAACTTTGGACAGATATGCGTACTCGGGAGAAGCGGATGAAGAAAACGAGGAAGTTCAATCTCTGACAGGGGGGAAGCAAGATGGCGATATTAGCTTAGTTAAGCTAGAGAAGAATTCTGGCTCGGACTCGGAAGAAGATGTTGAAGAAGATAAGAGGGAATGAGAGAGAAAACCAGTAAAAGAAACGGGTCGGCCTATGTGCTTGATCACAAGTCCAGGGAAGTAGAAATAGTGCGTCTTTCAGCATCAGGTCAACTTTAACACAAAGCAACCAAATCTTTTTTATACAAAATATCTGTCACAAACGAATGAGTGATTGTGTTTTACTGTGTGTATGTATCTGAGTTCTACCTTCGTTTGTTTTCTAGTACATAAAAGCATCTGTTCGTCACCACAAAGATCCAGCTTTCTCAATCTGAGTGATCCCTTTTATTAATTTTACTATCATTTCTGATGAACCATTTTCCCTTTGGAGGATCCTACAGCTTAATTACTTGAGATCGAAGGTGTTTTCTAAAATTGGGAATCTATTTTTGGTGACGGTGTGTGCAAGATGATGAGGAAAATAGAAATTGAGATTTGTTTCCTTACTTTATCTTATTTAATTTATTGTGGTTAAAAATCGTATATTGTATACATTATTAATTCGTCAACACTGTCCTGACGCGGAAGTCTCGCTCTCTCTTTCGCTCAATTTTTTTTTTTTTTTTTTTTGGTTTGACAGCACCNATTGCAGTGAGACTGGGAAGGGAGAGAGAGAGAGCTTCCTGCTTTCACCTATTATGCCTCCTCCTCCTCATCATCCTTCTGCTTCCAGACCCAGTCTCAACGGCACCATCGGTCATCACGGACCTCCTCCGGCAGCTCAGACGGTGAGACACCAGCAACCGTATTACCGGAGCTACTCGTCGTCGTCGTCGGCGTCGCTGAAGGGATGCTGCTGCTGCCTGTTCCTCCTCTTCGCTTTCCTAGCGCTGCTGGTACTTGCGGTGGTGCTGATCGTGATACTGGCGGTGAAGCCGAAGAAACCACAGTTCGATCTGCAGCAAGTGGCAGTGATGAACATGGGAATCTCGTCCCCGGACAGTCCCAACCCTAGCGTTGTGGATCCAACCACCGCCTCACTCTCCTTCACAATCCGCATGCTCTTCACCGCCGGCAACCCGAACAAGGTCGGGATCAGGTACGGAGAGTCCAGCTTCACAGTCATGTACAAAGGCTTACCCCTGGGGAGAGCGACGGTGGCTGGATTCTACCAGGACGCGCACAGCACGAGGAACGTGGAGGCGACCATTGCCGTCGATAGAGTCAATCTTATGCAAGGCAACGCCGCCGATCTAGTCAGAGACGCTTCTTTAAACGACAGAGTCGAGCTCACAGTTCGCGGAGACGTTAGCGCTAAGATCCGAGTCATGAATTTCGATTCCCCGAGCGTTCAGGTTTCTTCTCCTTTCTTTTCAATTCTGTCGCAAAGGATTTAGCTTGAGCAACTTCCATTGGGGATCTGGCCTTAGTGTGAACAGAGGGAGAAGAAAGTTACCACAAACCGTAAAAAAAAAAGACAAAATTGCGGGTGAAAAAGAAAGAGGAAAAGAAGGATTTATTGTTAAGTTAATAGATTCCTTACACCGACCACCACCACTAGTCCCACTCTGCTTTCCTTTAGGCCTTTGCTTCTCCTTCACTTTTGATTTTTTTCTAGGATCCACGTATGCACTTTGCATCTTCTTTAATCCACCAGCTATAAAGCTAATCTATTGACGTCAAACATAAATAAGCACTCCTAATCTTGTTAGTACACGGTGCTTATTAGCTTTAAGACGTTAGACTTTAATTTATTTATTAATTCATATTGCAGGTATCAGTGAATTGCGGGATAGGCATTAGTCCAAGGAAGCAAGCTCTGATTTACAAGCAATGTGGCTTTGATGGCCTCAGCGTCTAATTCCAAACTGTTACATAATTTCTATAAATTCTACTGACCACTCCAAAAACTTCGTGGAGTTGCAAACAAAAAAAAAAGGTGAGAAGATCCAGCCAAACTGGTAAAGAAACGGAACAGGATCCATGTGGGGAAATTTTTGTTTTGTGTTCCTTTTGTACAAGCAATATTTGAAATAGCAACAATATTGTTTACACAAGTCACTAATCACTGCAGTAATTACTAATTACTCACGCTGTAATCCCATAGCCACTCTTATTTGCATTTGTTTATGTGTCATATAGATACGCACGCATTGGCATGACACATCAAAATGTTCTCTGCTTTATTTGAGACTAAAAAGAGCTTGTTACATCCAGAAAAAGAAAAAAAAACTATGGCAGTTTCATGACTTCATCAACCTTGATTTTGTATAAGCGATGTTATTTTTTGTACAGTTATCAGAAACATGTGCCCATCTTTGCATTTTGTATTTTTTGACAAGATATAAACAAACAAAAAACAAGGAAATGTAACTCTGCCAATATTTTTGCATTTTCATCTTTCGAGATGACAAAAGAAAGAAACGATCCAGAAAGATCAGGCCACGTGTTCATCAGAATTCGGTAGTCCAAGAATCGCCGTCGCCTACGATCAGATCTTCTTCGGACCCCGATGGAGAAACTGAAACCTCCCTAATCCGCGGCGGCTCTGCTGGTGCACGGCCAAAAAAGTCGATGTAATCCTCTGCCGACGGTGAAAACCACCACGTGCTCTTTGGCGATGGCGAATTTGCCGGCGAATAAACCATAGGCGGCAAAGCAATGCTGCGGTTCTCTAGGTCAGTCCCATGGGAGCCGCTAAGTGAGAGAATATTGGCGATACCATGGACGGCGATATTTTGGTCATAGAAAAGACCAGGGGTGAGAAGTCGGACACCGTCGAGATAAACGGAACCGGAGGAAGAATGCTTAGTGAGAAGGAGGCTGTGAGAAGGGAGGAAGGTCGGGACAGAGGAGGCGTTAGGGAGTGATTGTAGCTCAGAAATCGGGAGGCGGAGGGGTAAAGCGTGGAGACGGAGGATGGAGATGTACAAAGGAAGAGAATGCGTCATGTCGAGGTTGAAAAGCATGGCGTCGGTGGGGACGAGGAGCGTAAGAGACTCGGCGGAGAGGAGATCGAAGAGGATATCGGAGGTAGTGACGGCGTTGGCGAACAGAGATCGGCCTCTGACACGGAGGACCGAGACGACTCTTTCCAGCTCTTCCGACGGAACGGCGCCGGAAGGAAAAGGGAGACAGAGCACGAGTGCGACGAGGACGAAGGCCGTGAGACTAACGGATGAATTGATCGCCATTGTTGTGAAATTGAACTGACAGAGAAAGAATCGAAGAAGCAAGAAAGAAAGAAAGAGGAATTAGCAGTTACGATTTAGTAACGGAATATCTGAGTCTGTTTACTCTAAACACCGGCGTGTTCCGATCAATATTCTTTTTCATTTTTGGTTTTTATTTTAAAACCTTTTGGGCTTGGAGATGTTGGATATTACTGGGCTTAATAGAAAAATTGATCTGTTACAGGCCCATGTTTTTCAGAGAGTGCTGAAACCGAAACGGCAAGTAGACGTAGAAGACGATGAAATTGGGAAGAAATCGAATCGAAACATTTAGGGTTCATCGCTCGGCTATCCATCAGGTAATCTCATTTCCTTCCACGAATCTACGTTTCATTTCGTGACAAATCCACCATTACAGATCTCTACGTTTATTTTAAACTTCGTTTGAGTATGTTTGGATACATCATACATCAATGTCGTTCGTCTTGTAGCTTACAACATATACATAAAAGTGCATGCCTCTCACGGTGCATTCAATTAGCCTTACTACTCTGACAGGAATTTGATAAATTTCTCTCAGATTTTCGGTCAAGCTTGCGATCCTTTCTTTCCAACTTCGCTATGTAAGTTCGTTCTTCTGCAAGCGCTGCTCTCGATTCTGCGTTGTAATCGTATCACCCTTGCAGATTTTTTTCTCACCGATTTCGATTCTTCACATGTGTGTTTTCATCTTTTCCTCCTTTCATTAGATCTCTTGCAATTTTTTCACTCCTTCTCTTGAATGTGCTAGACTTGAGTTATCCTCTTTAATTGTCCGATAATATAACACTTCGTCTTATAAGCTGCAGCTGACTAAGAATTATCTGAATTCTTACCCATCTCAAACTCTACTTTTCGTATAGTAAGATGCAATTGGAAGTTCGAAATGTCTTGTAACACACCCTCTATAGTTTGTCGAATTGTAGCTCTTTTCATTAACTTCCTTTGCATACGTTTTGAAGGATTCTAAATTATGTGTATGTTTATGAGAGTTTAATTGTAAAGTGGGAAACTCGAGCTTTATTCCCTAAACAGCCATACGTCGACAACAGGCGCTCTTTCATAGTTATGAACATATTATAGCTTAGCAGGCCATTACTTTCTTTGATGAATCATCCTACTGGACGGTGTGATTCTGATAATTACAGGGCAGATGAGGAAGTTGTTGATCAGAAAAAGTACCTTGAGGAATCTTGCAAACCAAAATGTGTGAAGCCACTACTTGAATATCAGGTGAATAGGCACAGTACAAGTTGAACTGTCGTTGGTCATAACCTTGTTTTGCATTATATGAGTGTGTAATGCTTTTGACATAAAAGAGGGGTGGTCCTTATATATCACATGGCTGGTTCAAGTATATGTAACATCTTGTTGTTGTGGTTTCAGGCGTGTGTCAAGAGGATCCAAGATGATGACTCTGGCCAAAAACATTGCACTGGGCAGTATTTTGATTACTGGCAATGTGTTGACAAATGTGTAAGTGTTTTGAGTGGTTTTTTTTTTTCTGTATGCGCCCAAAGTTTCAGTTCTAGGATGAAAATCGTTTTTGTTGAATTGCAGGTCGGACCTAAGCTGTTTACCCAACTAAAATGACAAGATGGAGAGAGTTGGAGTCTTTGAGTATGTATTGTTTTTTCCAGGATTATATAAGATGCAGTGGATACTGAACATTACTGCAAACCAGATCACACTGGCTACTTCTTGGTTTGTCTGTTGGGAGGAAACCTTTATAAGTTTTGTGATACTTGATTAACGCCTAATAAAGAAAAGAAGGATACGATTCTTATTTCTTTTTTTCTTCAATTGTTGGAATTAAAGTTTGCACAATTTTTCAGTATTTAAAAATGATCAATCCAAAGTTATAGCCAAAAGCAGAGAGTTGTTTTGAAGAAAGTTAATTCTAGGTCTTGGAGAAGTCTTCGAGATAGCGATGTTATGCAGCGGCCGACGGTAACTAATGCTCATCTGAAACGACTTGAGATTTCTCGGAAAGGGAACGTCGAGAGACGGCAAGCCGTGCTTTACTTTTATTAATAAACGACACGATGTGTGTGGGTTTTCTACATAAACGGCACGTCACAGAAGTTGAGTAAATTTTTTTATAATATAACTGGGGTATATATACAAAAGAACACGGGATATTAATTTCAGACAGATCTGTCGAAGACCATTCTCGAAAAGACCTGAGAGAGAGACGAAAGAAGCGAAGCCCTAGCGGTTGTCTTCTCCTCCCTGCTCCTTTCCTTAAGGTAAGATCCCTCAGATTTCAGATCTCCATGTTAAAAACTCACGATATAAACCTAAGGGATCATCGATCTTTTAGATCTGCGTTCCGGTTTCCCCTTATACCTATTGTTTCGAGTTAGTCTTGGGTTCCCCGATCCACTCAATTCGTTGTTTTCTTCCGTCTCTGGCTTTTCTATAGGTTGCTCTTTTTGTTCTCTCTGTGCCGGACCTGTCGTAGATTTTGTTTATGTTAAGTTTTTTTGGATTTTTTGGATTTTTGGAGTGACATCGTTGACATGACTTCTCCCCTCTTTTTGCAGATTCGTTATCGGTTTGTGGACCTTGTGGTATACTCGCTTTCCTCTCCTCTTGCGCTTGCTTACCTCTTACTCGCATCAGGTAAGAAGTTTGGTTCATATTTACTCATTGCATTAGTTTCAAAGCTTTTAGGTCTCTCTGGGTCTTTGCATAGATTAAATCATTAAAGTGAATTGCCTAGCTCTCATATCAGCACCAACTGGTAATTTTTCTGAAAGTGTACTTTTGATACGTTCTGTAGCAGTTGTTTTACCAAAATCATAGTTAGCCTCCGTGCTTTCGCTTTATTCTGTAAGTCTCATTGACTGTTGATGGAAGAGCTAACATTGTTTTTTCTTCTCTTTTGTGAGATGCACTTTTGGTTATATTCATACCAAAATGCAGATTTTCAGCTGCTTTTTCGATCCAAATGGACTGCAAGAAGTTCATGCAGATGGTGGAGGAGAAGAAAAGAAAAATCCTAGAGAAGAAAGAAGCTCCTCTCAAATGGGAGCAGAAGCTTGAGGCGGCTGCCAAGGCTAAATCTGATACTGAGACCAAGGAAAAGAAGTCCAAAAGGCGAAGACAAAGGGGTGCGTCTGAGTCTAGCTCAGAAAGTGACAGCGGTTCCGAGGTGAGAAGAAGGTCGAGAAGAACTCACAGTAAGCACAGAAGGCATGCTCACTCTGATTCAGATGACAGCGATAGGAGGAAGGATAAGAAGTCAAGGAGGCATAAGAGAAGGTCCTCAAGTCGAAGCAATGATAGCAGCGATGAGTATGAGAGCGGGTCAGAGGACGAGCTCAGGATGAAGATAAGGCACCACCGGAGGCACAAGTCGCATAGTTCAAGACAGATTTTTGATGATGACAATGACGAAGATGCCAGAAGAAGACATGCAAAGCATCACAGGCACGGTGAGGTGGTTACTTCAAGTGATAGCGAGGAAGAGAGAGGAAGAAGAAGACGAGGGAAATATCACAGGCACAACAGAGGTTCAGCCTCGTCCAGCGACTCAGAGGATAGCGGAAAGAGTAGAAAGAGAAGGCAACATAAAAGGCATCGATGGGCAGAGTCTTCGAGTGAGGATGACGGAGCAATGCGAAGGAGAAGGCATCATAAACATGCCAGAGAGTCAGCATCCGTAGCTGATGGAATGTTATCAGATGAGAAAAGAGAGGACAACATAGACAAGTGAAAATGGGGACGGCATTAGAAAGTGCATTTGTTTAATTCACACCATTATCAATACTGAATGTTGTGCAACATTTAGCACAAAAACTCTCAATGTTGTGTTGGATTACTTGTGGCGCTTCTCTTTGTTTATTTTTCATTTACATCAGTCAAATTTAAGTACGAATCAGATGTTTATGCTGATTTATGCTGTCGCCTAATGCAATTGCGCAGATTTGTGTTTATATTTAAGTTGTTCACACTACTCAAGAGAGATAACTCTCCCTGTCTGCATCCTATCTCTATCCTGCAGTTATCAGAATTGTGGGGTTTGACCGTTTGAGTCTTATTGCTTGCGGTTTATAATGTTAATATAGATTCGCTTTTGTTTTATGAGTTGGAGCAGACAAGGGTCTACATACCCATTGCAGCATATAATCAACAATAGATACCTTATCCTCAGCTTCAGTGCTCTTTTTTGGTTGCTAAATTTGTACATCAGTACATCCAAAGAAGATGAAGAGTAAGATTAACACTTTAGGTACCAAACTGTGGTCTCTTGCATGGAAAGTGATATACTCTACAAGATACATGATTTTATTTGTCTTCGAACAACCAAGTTCCTCACCGACCTGTGAGCTTCACCATCCATGCACCACCCAAGTAGAGCCCCAGAAGCGGTGTTGCTAGGAGCATCTGAGTCACAGGGTCTGTCGAGGGTGTTAGCACAGCTGCTGCAACCACTGCACCAACCACCACATATCTCCATATTGAAAGCATTTGATCTCCCGACACCACCCCTACTTGTCCCAGGAGTAACTGAATTACTGGAACCTGTAAATCAACAAGAAACCATATCGCAGGTGACGATGTATACTTAGAACATACCTGCAACATATATATTCCCATTGCAACGTTACCTGGAAAGACAGGCCAGTGCTGAACATAAGCACTAGCACAAACTCAAAGTATTGGTCGATAGACCACAGAGATTCAACCACCCCTTCTGCGTAATTTACAAAGAAATTCAAGGCTGCAGGGGTTAACACCCAGTAGGAGAAGGCAAGTCCAGCATAGAAGAGCAAGGAGGAACCAAACACAATTGGCCCCAGGAACCTTCTCTCAGCTCGTGTCAGACCGGGAAGTACAAAAGCTATAATCTCATAGAGGATCACTGGGCTCCCTAGTAGAAGCCCGCAATAACCCGAGACCTGCACCGTAACAAACAAACAACAAAAAGAAGAAAAGAAATCATCTTTTTTTTGCTCTTTTGAGTAAGCCTTTTTTCTGTCAATCTGATCATTTAGAATCAAAGTTGCTCTGACCTTTAAAGTTGTGAAGAAAAATTCGCCTGGAGCTAGCTGCAGGAACCGTACACCCTGTGTTTTGACAGGAGCTTCAAGGAAGATGATTAGATCTTTGGAGAAGGCGAAGCATCCGGTGATTGCAGCTCCCACAGCCAAAACCGAGACGAATATTCTCTCTCTGAGCTCCTCCAGATGATCGAATATAGTCATCTCTTTGTCATCAGGGAGCTCCTCTTTACGTGGATACAGAAACTCATAGATCGAACTTGCTTTTTCTTCTTGCTCAAAAGATGCATCTTCCACAGCTGCGTAATTGTAATTAATCACTATATCAACCAACCCCATATGCTTAAAATTGGTAATCTCTCAAGACGAACATACAAATCATTCAAAAGAAGATTACAGCAACTGACAAGACTTGATTCATCGGTTGTCTTATAACTCTTCCACTAATACACAAACACAAGAAACCGGAGTTTAATATACCTGGTCTGTCTTCTACAGCAGAGCCAATGCCGGGAGTTATATCCGTCGGTGAGTTGCCGGATTTTTCATCCAGAGCTGACAAGCGAACCACCGGTCCTAAGCTTTTGCTCCACCGTCGCGTCAGACCGTACCGGAGTCCACCTTCCTTCCACGAATTGCAGAAATTCACAGTGTACGGACGCTTTCTAGGCGAACCCAAGTCGCGACTAGTGAGCCGGAAATGGTGGATTAGAGCAGCAGAGCTCGTGCTTGTGCTGCCCATCGCTTCTCTCTGTCTTCTTCAATTCTAGCTAGAAACAATCCTCTCGTTTGCTTGCAATAGCCTCAGAGAACGATTGGTTCCAGTCGAGTTTCCTTCGCCTCATGAATTTTACAAAACCCAATCCTTTTTTTTGTTTTTCTGGCAACACTTCCGTCACAAACTTTTACACAACTTGAAAACGACGTCGTGCAAGGAAATAGCTAAGGCCCATCACGGCCCATAAACTTCATTTAATACTACTGGTTACGATGGTTCACTGAGGAGAGAGAGGGAGGGCTGAGTCATTTTTCCCGCCAGGTTTCCAACATTTTCCGATGGGCAAAGAGAATCCGGCGGAGAAATCTCTAAGTCTGATTCGCGGGAGGCTCTGCGATCCTACTTTCGTCTTCAGACCTCTTTCCGTTTCCTCAGAAAGCAATTACAGGTTTGATTGTTTTGACTTCTCTCTGGAAAATTCCGTAAATTGGATTCATCTTGCTTACCCTAAATCAAAAATTGCCTCTTTTTTTTCTTTAGCAAGTTGAAGTTCATTGTATCGACCTCTATCACTGAAGGATGCAACAATTCCATCTTGCTTCTGGGCCCTCGGGGCTCTGGAAAAGCTGCTGTACGCTCCTTCAACCCTGCTTCTATATACTCCTTGTGGCGTTTGGTTTGTTAATTTTCTAAGTGATTTTTCAGGTATTGGATCTCGTTGTCGGTGATTTATTGGAGGAGTATCCCGATTCAGTAACAGTAGTATGTGTGATTTTGTATATAAACCATCTATATTGGGAATTATCCTATCTCCATCTTATCTTAACTATCACCTTCTGTTGGTGCAGATCAGATTGAATGGACTCTTGCATAGTGATGACAATTGTGCGTTTAAGGTCTGACTCGTTTGAGAGAGCCACCATTCCCAATCCTCTGATAAACTTTACCTACGGACTCCTTCAAATATTTTAATAATTCACTCTGGGGTAGACAAATTGACGTTTATTCTTGCTTTATGCATCACATCCAAGGGGTTATCTTAGATTTTTAGTTCAGGGTGGATTGAATTACACCTAATACATGGGTGATATTCACTTGCTTACATCGACTTTTTCCAGGAAATTGCCAGACAGTTGTGTATGGAACACCACCTGCTCTTCTCCAAAATGGTACGGCATTGTTTTCACTAAATGTTCATTATGCTCTTTGTTGTTTAACCAATGTTGCAATTTGCTTGATTGCATTTTTCAGGCATCATTCGATGAGAATTCGCAGTTCATAATAGCCATGCTGCGGTGAGTATATTTACCTTGAAATAAAGAGCCTTTTTGTGTTGATATTAAACTCAGCCAAGCTGATAGAGATTTTTCAGGGAATGTGGACTAGCACATAAGACAATCATCTTTGTGCTTGATGAATTTGACATATTTGCACAGGCAAGAATTCTGAATCCTTACACCTTGCTAATTTTATTGTAACTCGTTTTCCCCTATAGTAAATATTTTTACCTAGAGGCCCGCCAGTCTAATGTTGGAAGTTAGAGCAGAACTTTTGATCAGCTAAGGATTATGACGTTGGTGCTTTCCTCCACTCACCCTATTTTTCGGTTATATATAGGGAAAGCAACGGTTGCTGTACAGTCTGCTGGATGCTATGCAATCTGTAACATCACAAGCTGTTGTCGTCGGTATTAGTTCTCGACTGGTATGAGCATGGCAATACAGATATGCATGTTTGGGGTTAACGATTGTTTCTAGTTAACATATTATTTAGAACTGTATGATTGTTATGTTTGATGACAGTACTCTGGCTCAAAATCTTATAACATGTTAATTCTCACCACAGGACGCTGACCAACTTCTGGAGAAAAGGGTGAGATCTCGCTTTTCACACAGAAAAATTTTGTTTCTTCCTCCATCTAGGGAAGAACTTGACAGGTAATGATAAGCTTATTTTCTGTAATGAGCTGAAAACATTTTTCCGATGAACGTATTTTATTAATAAGATATCTTTCCAGTTTATTGGAACACCTGCTTTCTCTACCAGCAGACTCAAGCTTCCCCAGTGGATATGTTTCTCAGTTCAATGAAAAGATTAAGGTTTTTATATCCACGCCTAGTCAGTATTTTGCGATGCATAGCTTTTATATGATGTCAATTCTTGTTTTGAAGAACTGATAGTTTCCGATATATTAAGAAAATCTGCGTAATGTGCAGAACATAACATCAGACAAGAGATTTAAAGACATGCTGAGGACATTTTTAAATGCCAATTCTACTGTCGACAGTTTGCTGAAGTTTATGTAAGTTCTTCGTTTACAAGGGTGAGTTGTTTCTTGTTAAAAAATGTCAGTTTCTCTGTGTTGAGGCTATCTCTCGATGTTAGATTCCGCGCTGTTTCTTCAATGAATTTGGAATCTGGCCTCCTCTCTCTTGAGAACTTCAAAGCAGCACTTTCAAGTACGCAAAGGCAACCAAAACTGGAAGCCGTTAGAGGTATAATAAGCCAAGTAGAAAAGAATTCAGATTCACTCGACTTCTGAGGAATATGTTTTGCTAAGCTGTGATGTTGCTTATACATTTTCCTTCGGCGGATAGTTAAATCAATTGGTATTAACTCTGTTGAGCAGATTGTTCCATACTGGAGCTTTATCTTCTGGTATGCATGAGGAGGTTAGAAGTGAAAGAGCAAAGCTCATACAACTTCATCAGTGTGATGAAAGGTAATCTGTTAATTTGGCTTAAGAAAAATGCGGGTTTGCGCCACTATGAAAATTGACTTGGGATTCCATGTGTGTTCCAGAGTATAAGGCGATACACGACTCTTTTCAAACCTCAGACTACTACGCGCAAAATGTCTGCCTACGGGTAAGTGAATAGCTCTCATGATATTTCATGGTTTGAATATGATGGTGATCTAAATTGTTGGCATGGCAGGCATTTGAGCACCTCAGAGAGCGAGAAGTTATATGCTACGCAGAGAATAGAGGACAGTCTCAGACAGGTGAGTATCGTCCCATGAAGCTTTTGATATCAGCCTCTGAGCTTCATCAGGGAATGAGATCTCATGCGTGTTGCCCCGTAAGTCTCCATTTTTCATCTATATGCTTTCTTTTCCTTGCTTTTATTTTTGTAAGCTAATTACAATTTGGTGATATCCTTTTTTCCCTGCTGAACAGGCCATTCTTCTCAAGTTATTGGACCATTGATCTCTATGCTATATTTGTCCCTTAGGAATAAAGACGTTGTCTGGTGTAACTTCTCAAGTTAAACATTCATGATGAATCTACTTTTGTTTAGAGATGTCAGAAAACAGAGAGCTACTTTGTCTAGAACCAGTCTTTTCAGTTTTCCTTATGCTTATACGTTTTCTCCACCTGCCAGATATATATATATATATATAGGACTGACGGGAGAGCATGTCAACATAAAACTCACTCGTCAAATTCTGATTACCAGCTTATACACAAACAAGAGTCTTACAAGTGGGCAACTTTATCTACTCCATTCAAACCCATCTAAGTCATTATCAAACCCTTGAACTAACAGAATAACATGCTAAGAATTACAAGTTACACCAGACAACGTACTGGACATCTTAATGCTCACGTTGATTCACCATATCCAGATCAATTCTCTCTCATCTTTGTGTGCTTGCCCCATGGAGTTTACTCTCCAGCTCCACCCTCACTGTGCCATATTACGAGTATTTATCTCCCTTCAAGCCCATCTGATCGCATGCCACAAAGAGATGCACCGTGTCTATCCTTTTTTCACCCCACCTTTACGTTCAGGCTCGTCCAGGAAATATTTGAACTCTGTAAGATCGCAAATTTCTTGTTGTCTCCTACAACGGCATTGGTCTCAGCAAAGCAATAATCAGAGGTGATCCTTCTTGCTTCTCTTCAGTAGGTTTGACATATGATTCACGTGCTCATGGCTTTCCTTAGCTCCACCCATCAGCCATCGTATAGCTTCAGCTGCAGCATCCTTCTCAGCACTCTTCTTGTTGCTGCAAGGCTGTCCCATGATCTGCGTCTCGTTAAACTCAACTGTGGCTTGGAACTTGTTGTTCTTCAATTGCTTTGTCTTATACATCGGTGCTGCATGACCAGCCCTGGTGATTATTGTTTGGAGCTGACTCTTGGAATTGTCACCCCCCGGCCCACTTTCGGTCCTTGAAACCAATGTCGGTTGTGTTGACACTGCTGACGTTTCTAAAGGCCGAGGTACTTGGCGACCGAACACAAAGCTTCCATCACATCTATCCTCAGAGACCAATAACCGTATAGCTAATAACAGGTCACGGTGTGCTTGCATGTCCATTTTAGGATTAAGTAGCTGGAAATTTTTAAAAGAAGTATTAATGATTCAGATATTTATTCCCTGATCAGATCAGTTGAAATACCGGACAGAATAAACACAACAACAGAGTTGGCTAGTTTTTAGATTTTATGAAACTCACTTTGCTCTGTATCAGCTCGTCAAGCTCCTTCTTCAAGGTTCCGTACATCTCTGCAACAGCAGGTTTCATGAAAAAATCCAAGTAGCCTCCCAACATTTTCAAGTGGCCATCCTACCAAAAACACCCCCCAAAACAATAGATTGGCGACAGAAATCACTGTCAATCCTGACAACAAAGAACAACAAGTACAAGCAAAAAGCGATATACAGAAAAGCTCACAAAGTCTCCTTTGGAAATGCTACCGCCAAAGAGGATAAGCACAGAGTCAGAGACAGCTGTTGAATCCCTCACGAAAACAGAGTTCACTTTTATCTTCTCATTGAAAACCAACCATGGATATGGTATTTTTGTTTCCCGAGCATTTACAGAATTCTATAGAAAAAGAAAGATAAATGTAATAAATTTCCAACCAAACAGTAGTGTTAGGTAATACTTATCATTAATTTTGACTGGATAAACGCATACTGAATAAAGAAGAACTTGGCCGTCCTCCATAGTCTTCAGGGAAAAAGATCTCTCATTATGCTGCATGTGTCATAAAATAAAAACTCAATAAAGCAAACTGCTGAATAGAAGAGAGAGGCCAATGCAGCACACAGAAAAATTCAGGAGAAGTACTCACCACAACCGAGCAGATTCCTGGATACAATCCATAGCAAATAACAGCTCGGGTAAGATTCTCATCATTCCCTCCTGACTTGCAGGTCGCTGAGTTTCCATCAATCAATCCGGTATCCTTGAGTAATGAGAAGAACTCTTTTCGGAGAGAATCAATAGCTCTCATCGACTGTACTGAGAGAAACTTTTTCCAGCAATAATCATATACAGCAGACTCTTCCTCAGCTCTTTTCCACCCCTCATATGCCCGAACAAGTGCAAGATGATCACTGTGATCACGTGAAAACTCGGATTTTGCGGCTTCTGCGAGCTGGGAGAGTTAAAAACAAAACATCATGTAACGGTCGTTCAGAGGACAAGGAGATTCCAAAACACGTCATACCAAACTGATTTCAAGACGAGACGTCTTTGGGCAAAACAAGGGACCAATAAATGGTATAGAGTGCTAGATAAGTAGTTGGGCTGCAATTAATTTTATACGTGGTGGGAGAAGGAGTTACATCTTTCTTGTCCAGAGGTGTCAAGAAAGGATCTCTCACACTCAGGCCAGCCGCAATAGTCAATATGGGATCAAGGCAACCAAGAATGGCTCCTAGTATGAGCATTTTTCCAAGCTTTGGCTCCATGGGAAGCTTGGACAAATAACGACCTGCAAAGAACATGAGATAAATTTCACTCCTGCTACTTAAAACATGATACAGATGAAAGATAGCATATTTCCTCTTACCTAAAGCTGTGAGGTGTTCATGCTCATCCAATGCCCCTATCATCTTCAGATATTCAATGGCCTTTTGAACCTGCGGGCAAAGTTGAAGAAACCATACATGAAGCAAAAGAAATAAAGACTGAAGATATTGCTGTTTAATTGATTACTATAAGGTTGGTTTAAATCAAACACCTTAACCTGAGTAAAGTTCTTTTTTTTTTTGGTCAAACCTGAGTAAAGTTCTAAATAAGAAAATCTAACCATGGAAATAGACAAAGAAGTAGTACCGCTAGTAATTCAGGAGATTGCAGTGCCCTTGATAAGAACTCAGATATGGTTCCGAAATTTAAGCTTTTGATTTGCAGACACAGTGACTGTAAAGGCGTCCTCAAAATTTCAGGCAACTGATATTCTGCAAAAGCATCATATACACACTTTGGGTAAAGATGGTAACACTGTCCAGGTTGAACACGACCAGCTCTTCCTCTTCTCTGCAATCCCAAACAGAGCTGAGAATCAACACTAAAATCCACAAAAGGTAAGCCCGCTGAGCAGTCGGAGAATTAAGGTTGTTGGCAATGGCAACTTATACTCAATTCTAATGCTCCAGTGTATTTGAAATGCAACGCGTAACACAAACAAATAACATCTAATAACTGGTATATCTACGTCTATGTAAACCGTACTACTAATCCTAGTCCCTGTGACTAACGATCACTCCGGAGTCTTATTAACTATCAACTCTATTACTAGTTTGATCCTCAAAAGCTATCAACTCTGAACAACTAGCAATACCTGCTGAGCTGAAACTTTGGAAATCCAAGAAGGAAGCAAACATGGGGTGTTATTTAATGCATCATAGGAGGTCTCCTTTGCCTTTCCACAGTCAATTACAAATGCAACATCATTGATCGTGATGCTTGTTTCTGCGATATTAGTGGCCAGAACTATCTTTCTTACTCCACTTGCAGGTTCTTCAAATATTAACCTCTGCATTAACTCAAAATGAAGTAAACAGTAACTGATAAGTATGCTTTAACCCGTACAAACATTCCGGTTGCAAAGGAAGGAGAGGGAAAAAGAGAAGAAAATGGTAAACAATCAATCTACAATGCAGACTACAATAAACACGGACCAACTAGAATATTGATATTTAGTAACACTAGCATACGATGGAGGTAGTCATGAGGGGAAAAAATTATAAATTACCTGCTCAAAACTTGCCATAGAACCATGGCAAGCAAGCAACATAACCCGGTTTGTATTGCCAAAGATTGGATGAATCTGGAGTTTATCTTTTAGAGAGCTGATATCATCCCATCCAGTCATAAAAACTAAAATACCACCAGGACCCTCATTCTCACATATATGACCAATGAGAAATTCTATGAGATTAAAACCAATACAATCAGGATTCCAACAAGATAAAGACTCTTGAGTCTCGGGGTTAAGCTCCTTGAAGTCAGCCGCTCTCAGTGCATCCTGCTTACGTAGGGGGAAAAAGAAATGAGGACCTAAAACGTACAACTAAACTAAGGTAGACTGATATTTTCTTTCTAATACCTCGACGACAGACGCAATTTGGCTCTTCCTCTTTCTTGGGATCTGTTTGTTCATCTTCCACGATCTTTCTTGACCATAATCATCAACTTGATTGTATGGAGTCAATCTGTACCCGGACATCTCCAGAATATCCTCTAGGAAAAGACTACGAACCGGATATGTAAAGCCCTATAGCGAGCAAGAAAATAAAATATATTAGTAGCATCTCTGAGGCTAGACAGAGATCAATCAATGTCGAGTCAGCAGAAGATTGACAATATCTTGAAATGTTTAGCTAAGGACAGCAATTATTCATCCCATAAAGATCTAATAGTCATTTTCTTCCAAAGAACATCCTCACTAACATATTATGTTTCCTACTTACTGGAATGTGAATTACACCTGCCCCACCAAAGTATGACGAGAAAAGCTCAGCATCTAAAGTTGCACTCATCAGAATCAGCTTAAGCTCCGGGCGACGAGGTAGGAGATCTTTAAGAATAATAAGCAAGAAATCTAGAACACAAAAATAATATAGTAAGAAATTAGCATTCCAGCTAAGCTCAAAAAAGGAAGCTCCATGATAACACGAGTATACCTTCATTCATTCCACGCTCATGAATTTCATCCACAATAACATGAGTAACTCCTCTTAAATTTTTATCTACCAACAACCTTCTCAACAAAATGCCCGTGGTGCAAAAGAGTAGGCGAGTATCTCTTCCTCTAACACCTTCCAATCGAACTTTATATCCAACCTTCACAAAAATTACGAAAAAGACAAGACAACTTAATCAGTGACTACAAAGTATAAGGCTCCAAGCCATAGGAGCAGGCAGGGTGAAGTGGAACTCACGGATTCACCCAACTGCTCTCCTCTCTCGTAAGCAACCCTCTCCGATACAGACATGGCAGATATTCTTCTTGGTTGAGTACATATGATACTGCAAAGAGCTCCGCGGTTTGCTTCAATCTCAGACTCTAAAATAAACTGTGGAATTTGTGTGGTCTTGCCACAACCTGTTTCTCCAGAGATAACAATAACCTGTCATACCAAAAATCATGTTGGTTACCGGAAGACATACAAAACCAAGAAGACTGTCAAGTTGATATGTGATAATCTATTTGACACAGATGTCACACAAGTAGGTACAACCGTGCCTCCATTCTCTGCTTTGCATACCTGGTTTTGTGATATTGCTGACAATACCAAATCCCTCTGCTTGAAAGCAGGGAGACATCTGCGAGATTCCAGCATTCTTCGACCTTCTACCGAATTCTAATCAATGAAAGACATAAAATTTAAAACGACACAATGAAAAAGCGTAGGGGAAATAGTAAGTTAAATGTGAAGGACCTAATAAATACAGATATGCGACTATAACCCACCTCCCAATATTCTTGTCGATCACGGAGCTGTAAACTCCTTCGCCAGATAATTTTTTCCAGCGCGGTCTTGCTGGCAGCCATGGGCTCTGGTTGCTCAAGAAGCCCTTCATCGGTAGCAATGCTGCTTGTACAACTAGTTCTTGAGAAGTAATTGGCAGGGATTCTATCAATCCTCTTTGACTTTTTACTGAGGTATTCTTTGAGGTAAGCTTCAACTCTTTTAATAAGGTCCGTGTGCAAACTCACCTATCAAAATTGTATTTCTTTTGCTTTTAAGAAACCGGAAGAAAGATAAGCCTCTTGTATAAGTCCAAGAGACGAGGAGTCAAAAAGGAGAGTAGATGTTACCTCCCTGAGTGGTCTCTTGTCATCTAGATCAAACCTATAGTTGGGGAGTGGAAACTTACTGAACACAACAACCTTAGCATATGCATGACTGCAAAAAGAGATTTCTATAAAGAAACTTTCTTGTGAGAAACAACCACCAGCTAAAAGAAAACCCAAGCACAGAGTGTGATTGACTGATGTAGAGGGTTACCTATACAATCCGAGACTTGTAGCGAGTGCCGCAAGTTTATCAAAATCCCTCCGATCTTTCTTCTCCCTGGAGATAATTTCTTGCTTTACAGAATCGCGCAAAAGCATAGACAAGTTCCTTCTCCATTCATCCAAGTTGGCACAATGAAATGCAACCTGCCAAGCGCATCTCTGACTCGGTGAGTAACTAACAAGACTCGCCATTTGGAGCCTCGATATGGTTCCAGTAGAAAAGGAAGCGACTTGCAACAGATTTCGGGATATTAGCTCAAATTGGATTTCAAAAAATGCTACTAAAAACTAAAAAAAAGTTCGCCATTGCAGGAGCATCAATAAGCTCAACTGCTCCTTTGAAGAAACGAATTTGGCGTCACCTCGTGGCAGAGGTAACCAAGAATGGATGAGAACGATAGAAATTACCAGCTCGGGTTCTGAAGCTTCCTCGGAAACGCGGTCATCGTAGGCCGAGACATAGCGAATGGGCAATAGTGTCTTTTGTGATTGGGAGTTGGAGAGAGGAAGGGGATGAAAGGCGTAATCGGGAGGGAGGGAACGAAGTCGCTGGTGTGGCGGGACGTAGAGTGAAGGAGGAAGACGATCCTTCATCGGAGAAATCACAGAGCAAGGCTGAAAGCAAAAGTCGTCCTTCCCAGAAACAGAAAGTAATCTTCTTTGTTTATGCCTGCGAACGTGATCTCCGGTTAAATGGTTGAAAGTTAAAACCCACTTTACTTACAGAGAGGAGTCACTGGACCTGCTGTGGTCAATTTTACCTTAATACCCCTCGAAAATACCTCTATTTAGCAAGTCAAAGTTTAAAATCCTGTGGAAATATAAGACTGATTTAGGATGTTTTCAAGTTTCTCAGATACATCATCGTCACTTGTGAGTTTCTTTCTCATAGATGAAACAGAGAGGGAAAAAAACAAAAACAAAAAGGGAAAACTTTTAACAAAACAACAAAGGTCCTTATTACGATCTCTTTAGGTTGGGACCAAATTTAAACAAATCAGTAGGTGTAACCCTTGACGAACATTCCTTTCTTCGCATCCTCGTTCTCGCCCTCGGCTGAGTATTTGCCGAGCTGGGCCAGTGAATTGGCCTTTGCCCTAACCAAGAGAGCCTTCTGCGAGGCCTCGATCTTGTCGGGTTTCCCTTGCCACGTCCTGAGCACAGAGTTCTGCAGGGCACGCGCGTAGGAGAAGGACACGTGCCACGGGTTCGGGCTCTGGTTCATGGCGTTCAGGTTCAGTGTGGCCTCCGCCTCAGACTGTCCTCCAGACAGAAACATGATCCCTGGAACAGCCGGGGGAACCGTCCTCTTAAGCATCGTGAGCGTGTACTGTGCAACGGTCTCGGGAGAGGCCTTGTTCTTGTGCTCAGCACCTGGTGTAACCATGCTCGGCTTCAACAATATGCCCTCAAACATAACGTTGTTCTGGGCCAAGTAGAAGAACACCTCAGACCACACTTTCTGCGCAACCTCCAGCGTCCTCTCAATCGGGTGGTCCCCGTCAAGAAGGATCTCTGGCTCCACAATGGGGACAAGCCCGTTGTCCTGAGAGATGGCTGCATATCTGGCCAGACCCCACGCAGCTTCCTTCACAGCTAGTGCTGAAGGACCGCAAGGAACACTCACAACTGTCCTCCTGAAGAAACACATAGGCATTATATATAATCAAAGCCATCAACAAAAGAAAAAAGAATCAAAGTGGAAATGACATACCACTTGGCGAAACGAGCGCCTTGCTTGTAGTACTCAGCAGAGCGAGAAGCCAAACCATCCAAGCCTTGGCACCAAGACTCTTCGTTGGAGCCAGGAAGGGGAACTAAGCCCTGTTTGATAGTGATTGATTGTCAATTTTGAGTAGGCAAAACACAAACAAACAAAAAAACTCATTTGATTTAGTGGAAAATAGTAAAATCAAAGAACCTTGTCAACTTTGATGCCAGGGAGGATGTTGGCATCGCGCAAACAGTCGACAAACTTCTTGCCGTCTTTAGTGGACTGGTAAAGCGTCTCCTCGAAGAGAATGGAGCCAGAGATGTAATCGCCGAGGCCAGGCGTAGTTAGCAGAAGCTGCCTGTAAGCCTGACGGTTCTCCTCAGTGTTATCCAACCCAATCGAAGCTAACCTCTTCCCGCAAGTCGCATTCGACTCGTCGATCGCCAAAATTCCTCTCCCAGGGGATGCAATGGTTTTCTATTCACAGATTCACGCCAATCAGCAAGAAAAAAAATCAGATTCATCACACGTTTGACTTTGTAACCAAAGAGAGAGAGTTCGAATCGAGTGTAAAACTAAACTACTATACCGGAATTTCGCATGAGATCCAGCGTTAACAAAGAAAAAAGGGAAACGAAGAGATACTCACGGCGGTTTTAACGAGTTCGTCAGAGTAAGCACCGGCGCGGATGGCGAAGGAGACACGATGAGGAGAAGAAGAAGAGGCAGAGGGGTGAGCAAATGATCGCTGGCCAATCCATGGAGAGGAGAGAGCGTTTAGCTTGACGAAACTCGCAGACGCCATAGTAGAAGAGGTGGTGATCTCGGGGACTCCGCGGAACAGAGAGAGAGAGATCTGGGATTCGAGAGAGTGAGGAGAAAGAGGCGGGCTCTGATGCGAATCTTTTATTACTTACTTTGCCATCGTCCTCCACCTACTCCCACCAAAGCGCCTCTTTTTTTATTTACCATTATTACCCTTTTCCGTAAACGAGGGATAAAACAGTAATTGGCTTATTAGTGTTGCATGACCCTTGCGTTTCTTCTCTTTAGGCGCGGCCAAACAACAAACAGACGCTCATGTGTTTTATCTTTTTGAAGTTCAGATTATATTTTCATGTAGATGATAAAGCTAAACTCGAAATTAAGTTAAATAAACTCTATCAAAAGTTTAGATACGTTCTAAAAATGACTCGTCACATTAAAAATCCAATCATGTTGGCTAAATCTTAAGATATACAAATTCCTAACCTTATATCAGTCAGCTAGCAACCTAGGCTTTGAGATTGTAAAAACAAGAAACAGAACAAAACAATGATAGCAGAGACTTTGGACTGATGGCTGGATCTTTTCTACCTAAACTACCCTCTGTGTACCCTTTGACTCTTCTTAAAAGCCAATAATTGTAGTATTAAGAGACTGCCAAAGGATGCTATTGCTATTAAGTTTTTCTTAATTATCCAATTATAAGACCCAACCCTATCTGTGTGTCAATCTAAAGGAGAAGGGCCGAATATTCCCTTTCTTATTAGTTGGGCTAGGAATAAGTGCTCATAAAACCGACGCCTTCTCGAGTATTGGGCTGAGCCCACGACGGCTTTAGCTGGCACATTGCCTCCCGGAGTATTTTAGAAAACGCCGCGATGATTGACGGACATGGGGACCGACATACATACGTCCAAATATTGGTGTTACTTGTAACTTGTAACAGGCGAGGAAGATGTAAAAGAAGAGAAAAAGCTAGGGACGGTGCAAGTTCCCAGGAACGTTATGTGAGGATGTAGCAAGTAGCAAGTAGCAACGTATTTTGAACACTAATGCTAGTACATCTTTTTCTCAAATTTGAAATAGTTTAAGTACTACTGGTACGCAAACTCTTATATTCAAAATAGATTTGACGTGTTAGAGCCTAGAATGTATTTTAAAAAAATTAATGGTCAATTTATATGTGATAAACTTTTAGAAATTTAAACATTTGTGTTTTTAATAGAAGTTACTCAAAATGTACTTTCTCCATCACTCCAACATATGTACTTGGTTGAAAAAAAAGGTCATGTTTTCACTCTCTTTTTAGGTCTGTGTGATTTATCGCGTTCACACACACACAACATTAAGGAAAATTTTAACTATCCTCAATGATACGTAATTATTGTGTTTGCTTAGTAGTGTAACGTAGTTATTTTAATTCGTAAAGGGTTTGTGGGAAAAAAAGGTTTACAATAATGCAAATCTTAGAAAGAAGGTGAACCATAATGTCAATCTTAATCAGGATAGGAACTTAGATTTTTTTGCATATAATAAAGACAAATTTGTAAATCTATAATATTAAAAACATGCGTAAAGTTCCTTTATCTGCATTTCAGATGAATGGCCTGACCTCATAACTAATTAGTCATCATAAATTACCTAATTCTTCTAGAGTCTTCTTCTACACAGCCTATAAGTCTTAGAATAAATAAAATGTGTTGTTGCTGGAGAGATCTTTTGATTAAACACTTTGGTGATGATATCGACAGCTAAAAGAATTTTAAACGATATAAAACCCTAAAACGCGTCTTGATGCAGTTCACATTGCACATGTCACCCAGAGGAATTGACTCTCAGATCTTTCTCGGTGTCTGTGTTCACACTTCGCCACGCTCTATATTTAAGACGATTTTAATTTTTCTTTTCGAATATTAGCTGATGATTTACCAGTTCAGGAAATACAAAAGAATTTGTAATTTGTCCTGTAACCAATTGAGTATTGACTGGTTGGTGCGTGGGAAGAGCAGAGGACCACGTTATTGCTTGTTTGGCAATTCTTATACAAACCTTTTGTCCTTTCTTCATCGCTTCTTCGTTTGTCTTTTTCATTGTTTACTTACCTTTGATGTGAATTATTTGATTAAACAAGAACGTGGACCAATCGGTTGGTCATAATTAAAGCACTGATCATCGACTACCAATAATGGAGCGGGATTTGGTTTCTAGAGTTAGCAGTCCTTACGTGAAAACATATTCACGTTCAAATGCCTACCATTATTTTATTATAATATATAAGCATAGATGTCTGTATTTATTCGAGACCAAACAATACTGAAATTTTAGAAACATTATGTTATTATTAGCATCTGATGTCTGTATTTATTCGAGACCAAACAATACTGAAATTTTAAAAACATTATGTTATTTTTTTTTAACGGCAACATTATGTTATTATTAGCATCTGATGTCTTTATTTATTCAAGACCAAATAATATTACAAGCAACCACGGTGAAAATAACCGATAAGCATAAAACGAGTGTATATTTTCTATAGATATGAGATGCAACTTCCAAAATGGTTCTCAATAGTTATTTTCGTGGATCGGACCCAGCGTCAAGACCAATCTAGAGTCTAGACATAATAGAAGGACTCTACAGTCAACAGAAATAAAATTTTAGTTAGATCTTTTTATGATATTGAAGTTGATTTTGTTTTATTGGGAAATGATATGTAGGAAATATGTAGAAATTTGAGTATAAAACTATGTCTAAGGATTGGAGTGCCTATTCGTTAAAATAGTGTTTAATTAGATTGTTTATGTTGAAAATGAATGGATTTAATAGGATGGCGTTTGTGATACCATTTCTAACTTTGATTTTTGTATATGTCTTTGTGGGATTTCAAGATAGTTGCACTCAGTAGCTTCTGGGGTCTTTTTGTCGTGGTTTTACAGGATTTCTGCCGAAGAGTGTTGAGAAGCATGTTCAGTTGATAAATGCAAATTCGATTTTGACAATATCTAAATGTGGAGACAAAGTAATTACTCATAGAGGTTACGATAAAAGTGTATATAAAAAATACACTAAATTTAATGTAAATAATGAAAGTAACATCCCTTATATACAATTTAAATATGCACACTATGCCTACATATATGTTAAAATCGTTTTGCCATCATTTTCTTATCATAGTAAAAAAAAAAAAACTAAAATCTAAAGATTGATTGCTTAAACTTTAGATTATTTGATCAAAAATAAAGTTTAACGCTGCAGGTTTGTATTAGGAAAACCCAAAATCCAGTTTTAGTATATAGGAAGTAGTTTTTACACACAAAAAAAAAAAGATATAGATTTTAGAGAAATACCCTAAAATACCACACTTTCATATTTTTGTGACAAAAATACCACAGCAAAGTAAAAATGACAAAAATAACATTTATTTAATGGTTTAAAGATAATTAAATTAATAAATTTGGGTTCAAAAGTCATTAATTAGGGTTTATATTTTGGATTTTAAGGTTTATGTTTAAGGGATTGAAAAGAAACATATGAAAATAAATGTATAATAGTCTTTTTTCTCTTTAAAAAATGTCATTTTTGTCATTTTCACCTTGGTGTGGTATTTTTGTCACAAAAACATAAAAGTGTGGTATTTTTGAGAATTGCCCTAGATTTTAAGTTTAAATCTATTTAACATATCTAATTGAAAACATACTAAATTATGTTACTTTGTAGTATCTTTTTAAAATACATATTAGTAATTTTTTACTTCTTTTTAAAAACAATTATGTTACTTTTTTATCCTTTCAGCATATCCAATTAAGATGATTTTTAATCGTATAAAAAGAGTGAAAGTGGAGTAGACACGGACACGCTATTAATACCAAGATTCCATTGGAATCACAGCCACGGAATGAAGATGACGAGATAAAGGAGGTGGTGAGTGGTTTAATTACGCTTTACTAATTATCATGTTAAATCGAGAGAGGGTCACATAATGGGGTATAATTAGGTCAAAGAGAGTCGATGTGGTTGTCTCTCCTTGGCTAATGCCATGACTTAATCAGATATATCTTAATCCCAACTTGTGTCTATATTTTTAAGCGTCTCCCTGGATTTGCATATCTTTTTGGACGGCTTGACACCTAAAAGCTCTCACTTCGTTTTCCATTCCATTTTTAATTATGTTTTCTCCGAAACTAATTAATTACTACTATTATTTTATTAATTTTTTTAAGAAAGAAACCTATGTTCATAGGTAGCACGAAGTGAACACTTGAATTATCTTGCAACAATGGAACTAATATCATATAATTGGACATATAGAGCACTGTATAACAAGTACATATGCGTCACGCGGGAGACGACAAGCGAGGCGAGGATCGTGCTAAATCTTCGTCGAGTCCACAAATGAATAGCTTAAACTCTATTAAAAAAACAACCACAAGGGATAATTAATTAGTTGGTTCCCTGTCAGTTGTTAATTAAGAATAATCGCAAACCGCCCATTTCCTTTTAATATTGTGTTAAAGGCTTCTCCAATGTTCTACACTTAGGTAAATCAATATAGTATATAGCTTAGAAGGACGAATTATTTAAATGAAACCGGTTTTTAAAACGCTAATTTAGACAGTACTTAATTAACTTGGGTTAATAATCCAACCATCGACGCCATCACAACTTTTTTCATGTCGGTAATTTCCGAAAATGGATCGATATTAGAGAGATGGAATGAAACCAAGATATATCTGGACGAAAATTAAACAACATATTCAAAATTTTATAACCTCTTGTATTAAAATATGTTGATCTGAGCATTGTATTAATTCTATCGCAGCTTATAAAAAATTACTCGGGAGATACAGTAAGTAGTGATGTTCGGTTGTTGATCCCTTTTTTGGGGTAAAATGTGATTTATAAGATGTTACTATGAGTTTCCACGTAACACAAGAACCGTGACACAATAGATGGCATCATTATTCTTGTTGTTGTTCTGGTTCCAAAACTCAATCATTGAAGGCCTTTTGATTTGGTTGGTCTTTGGGTATACAGAGTAGCTAAAGGCTAAGCTTAGATAGAGAATCATCATCCCCTTCCGTGTGAATTCATCTACGAACCGCTTTTGACTTTCTTTCTCTTTTTATCCTACAATTTAAAAAAAAATAAAAAATTCGAAAAAGTTGGGGAGGGGGGAAATGATAATACGAAATGATTTGGGGATGTTTTGTAATAAAATGAAATTAACTGGGTGAATAGTACGAAGATGGAGAAAAAAGAAAAGGACTGATGTTGATAGGGTTAACAAAAAGCAAAGAGAAGGGCCCCGCAACACGTGGCCTGTGTCATTCATCTCTCTCTCTCTCTCCCCTTTCCTCTTCTTCCATATAAAGAAGAGAAGCCGATGGGGAAAAAAAATAAAATAAAATAGCAAATCCCTAAAAATTCAATCTCCATCGAAATCGAAAATTCTTCAGCAGCAGAAGCAGCAACACACACACACTCTCACAAAGCAGAAGAAAGAAGAAGATGGGGTTACAAGGTCAACTCTCCGACGTTTCCTCCGATTCAATCCCTCTGATGCTCGTCGCTCTCCTCGCTACTCTGTTCAAACACGTCCGCTCTTTCTTCCTCCGCTTCTCATCCTCCGGTCCTCATCTCTCCGCCGACGACGCTGCTTCTTCCTCCGTCTCCTCGGGACTCGCGAACATCGCCAAGCTCGCCGACCAGCTCAAACTGAATCGAATCTTCTCGTTCCCTTACGCCGGCAACGCCGCCTCGGACTGCATCGTGTGTCTGTCTACGCTCAAGGCCGGAGAAGAAGTGAGGAAGCTTGATTGCAGGCACGTCTTCCACAAGCAGTGCTTGGAAGGCTGGCTTCAACATCTCAATTTCAATTGCCCACTCTGTAGATCTCCATTGCTTTCCCATGGAGGAGGTGACTCGATCTCTTCGTCTTTCCATCTTCACTCAGCAGCCACTGCTTCTCATTGAATTTTTCTTTCTCTATGAACAAAAAATGGAAAGAGAGAAGAAGAGTTTGGGTGTTTTTTGATCTCGTGGCTTTCTCCTCTTTCTTTTTTTAGGGATTTGGGTGATTATTATTTTCTTTAAAGGGTTTCTTCAGAAATTCCCTTCTTTATATTTCATTTTTTTTTGAGGAATCTCAGATCGGAGAGGTCCTTTTTTGTTTTTTTTTTTCAAATTTTCGCACAGTGTGTTCATGTAAATTTTTAGTATGAAAAGTGTTAGTCTTTTGTTTAGATCTGTCTTGTTCGAAATATAGAAAATCGAATGCTTTGGATTTGTGTAATATTCCTGCCGCAAAGACTACCACACTACTATCTATTTAATTTGCATTTTACTCTCTTGGATATGTGTGGATATGAACTGAAACCCTGGAAGTAAAACACACCAGCATCAACAACATTTGCCATGTGACCATGTCTGTTGTTTTTTGCACTTATGTTCAGTTCTTTGTTTGTTTCCTCCACACTTTGCATTCATTTGTGTACTGCCATATTTACTGCTGAAGTAAATAGGTAGGAAAAATATTCTTGTGTCAAATGTATCCAATCAAAGAGCAATGGCAATAATTGCTCTGTTTTAAACCGAAGAAACAATTTCTGAATGCCTTGGTTTTTTAGAACAAACGCCATTGGGCCTTCCTTCTGCGATGTGAACCCAAAAGTTTAACTTAGACTAAGCCGAACCCAACCAGAAGCTAAACCGAAATCGAAGTCTGAACCAAGTAAATCGATCACCCAAAACACAAGTATATGTATTATCCAATAGCTAGTTAAGACACATAAAAATGATTGCTGTAGACTTGTAGTAAAATATTGGCTAAATTAACTGGGATCACGGAAGGTTCAACTAATGTGTAAGAAAAAAAAAACAAACCTGGGAATTGACAAACTACATGCCCTCGCTGTTTGAATCTGTTTAACAAGTCATTTGTTGAGTTCAGATTCTGTAACCAATGACATTTTTACATAAAAAAAGAGTCAAATACAGAATCAAAAGTTCACAACCATTCAACTTGAGACCCAAAATGATAAATGTCTGCATTTGTCTTCTAATTACAAAACGTGAGGTTTTGAAATTTTGGAGTAGTGTGGACTTGCGTGTATTGTAGTGCGCAAGTTGAATCCAACGGAATTTTTTCCGACACAAAAATCATAATGGCACAGATTTAAGTTTTTTCTTTTTCTTTCAATTATAATTGATTAAGCGTAGAACGCTCTAAGAGTATAATTGTTGAATAGTATATCGAAAAAGCCTTAGGCTAAACAATGTAAAGTTATGATCAGTAGAGATTTGTAGTTTGTACGGACTATAGGACTTAAACAGACCACAAAGCAAACAAGTAAAATTTTCTTTTTATTGTTGAGTGTAGGTATAACGCCCCAACCGCCCCTACCAGTGAGCCCACATGTCCTCTCA
>OVBB01000198.1:0-36288 GCA_900406415.1 Isatis lusitanica
CTTTTTCTGCATATTTACCTTACCATTTGCATACCCATTATATATATATGTATATATATATTATATATTATTTTAATATTCTTTATTTTGCTTAGATTTATTTATTTGAACCAAACAGTCAATTTCTTAAAAAATTTCATTCGTTAATTTCTTAATAAAACTTCATATTTCAGTTAAGAATTTTTTTTTTTTCATGATGGACCCTGTGCTACAATTTTTTTTTCTTTTATTGGTGTATTTGTTTTGTTTTTTTATCCTACTCCAGAGTATCAAAAGGCTCAAGTCAAACTTGTGTCTTTTTTGGTATAGTAAACTTTTTGGTATTACCACAAACAACTACTCACATAACTAACATCAACAGTGCTCAAATCGATGCCATTCTGTAACATTGATTTGAACCTTTGGATCAGTGGAAACGGTATTTTGGCTGTAACTAAACGAAAAAGACTCAGATGCATGCAATATGGAATCATAAATACTTGCATAGACTACAGCATCAAGGACTGATCAACTGATGAAACAATCAAATTCATGGTTGCCGTTTATGAAGTGAGAATAACGGCAAAAATTACTATAAAGAAACAAAAACCTGCAACAAATCCAGAGAAGAAGAAGTTGACCCATGCAAAAGTGAGTGTCTGCAGAATGGTACGTTATATCAGTTTCCTATATAGCCAATACCACAAAGGCAGGTGGGAATTTTCAAATTAAATATATATCTGTGGAATAATCATCGAAATGTTTTCTTCATCATATCCATAGCCATATATATTAGGATCAGAAAACATCTGAGTTTGAGGATTTGTGCCTTGGCCGTTGGAAACATGTAACAAACCATTCTCCTGCACCAATCAGACACATATTTTCACAGCATACATATCCAAAAGATAGGGACTAACTAAATGCACTAATAGCTGATACTTTCCCTCAATCAAAGGAAAGAGATAATAAAAAAGTGACAATACGCAACAAAAAGCATTTAATTACATGTATATCTAATTGAAATCAGCAAGTTCTCCATTAGCTGGAGAAAAAAAGACAATGATGCTTTATATTCATCCACTTGGCTGAGATGTTCAGATGCAACACTCGCATTCATTATATCTAATATCAATCGGCGTCAATTTCATAGAAAAGGTTTCTAAACCCAAGTAATGAGCCATCTATAGGGTATGGTGCAGAGTTTCAACTTGTTTCTCTAGTGTGATTTTGATACACACTATATATGAAAGGTTTCACCTACTTTTGACGGATCATCTACACCTTTGTGTGGATGTTTCTCTTGTAACATTTGAATAACTTTTGGTTTGACTCTTGACTGCATCAAAAGTAATAAATCATGAGGAAAAAACCATTTCACCATAAACATGAACTCAAGTGTGAAATTTGTTTACCTTTGAAAATCTCGGTTCACGAATAGAAGAGTTAGGACCAGACACCTTTTCAAGAATAGATATGGTAGTTTCTTGTTTCGTAGCAGAATCTTCACAATCAATCCTATTGTGGGTTGTTTTATCTCCAAGACCCCTCACACTTTGCACTGAAGAGTCATGTTCTTCACTTCTATCACCCCCATCCTCTCTTGTCTGTTCTTCTTCCAATTCAAGTTCTCAACCTGGACATCATTCGAGCAGACTCATCGTCTTCAGCCTCTCCTCCAGGTAGACTAAAAGGCTCTTCTACACCTAGCTGGAATTCCTTCCCATTAAAAAGAAAAAATGACAACTCCACTTTAAAATCATAAAGCACCAATAGAAATAACACTAAAGCCACCATATCGCTGCTTCTGCATGTACTGGTGGAGACTTACACGGAGTGGCATGGATCCGTCCATTACTTTGTTTAGGCTCTTATAGAAACAGAACTTCCAAAACGTTGTAGTACTTGTGGCATTTATGGTCTTCGTCTTTTTCAGAAAGTGATATGAGGCATTTTTACCTCATTCTAACATTTGTTTTCTAGTTCTTATCGAGTCTTTTTAGTCTTTATCGAGTCGTTTCAGGTCATTAGGAGGATTTGGACGAAGTTTGGAGTGATTGGAGCCTTTGAAGCAGAAAAGAATCATATTGGAAGAAAAGAAGACGAGTCTGTGAAGAATTACCAATTTCACTTCAAAGCACCTGCTCCCAATTTTTGGCCACCTAGCGAGCACCTGCTCGCACGACCGGAGTAAAAAAAATGGGAGGTCGTTTTGACCTAACCCTAATGACGAAAAAAGAGGGAGCAGCCGCCTAGAAGACTCTATTATATATACTCCCTTTAGTTTTAAGTTTTAATCATCTTTCATCATCCTTCATCATCTTCTACATCTTTTATCTTTTAGCTTTAGTTTTCAAGACCTCTAAGGAGCTTTCTACATGTATTATTTTGGGGAGAAGAATCTATGCAACTCGTGGAGAAGAATTCTGAACCCTAATATCTTTATTTATTTCTTAATGCATTCTTTTAATTCGATTTTCATGTCTTCTCTATTTATGTCTGAGTAGATCTCTTAGTTAGGTTAGGGTTTTCAAAGGAATTCATGAGCTAAGGGATTAAACACAAATAGGTTTATAAATCGATTGTCTTCACCCTTGTTGATCTTAAAGCTTGAATCGAAATTGGCCATTCTATTCTTGATCTTAGGTTAACTTAGACAGCGAGAGTTGCTAGGTTACTAGAAGAAACAATGGTGAGCAATTTGTTATATGCCTGCGAGAGTAGATGTGTAGGAGAATTGTGAACAAATCAAACCTGATCTTAAAGCTTGTCTGCGATTTCTAGAACCATCGAGAGTTAGGATTTCTAGGTTGTTAGAAAACGTTATTGATGCCACGAGAGTGGATTAATATTATCTTTATGTTTGAGTTATAGACTTGTGATTAATCATAGCTTGAATAGTTGTTTGATCCTTTGCTCTGAATTTCCTGCGAAACTCCTTGATCTAACGCTTGCTTAATAATATTTTACTTCCGATTTTAGATTAGTTTCTTGCTACCAACGAAACCAAACCATATTGATCTGTCTTAGCTCTAAATCTAGCTTATAAAACCATAGTGTGATACTTGGTCTTCGTGGGATCGACCCCTAAGTACTACTACGTTTTCTGTGTGCACTTGCAGTAGGAAAATAGGGTTTAAAACCTGTGTATCAAGTTTTTGGCGCCGTTGCCAGGGATTAAATTATTACCTTTGGTTTTCGGCGAAATTTTTAGTCTAAGATTTACTAACTTGTTCTTCTTTTCTTCTCTTGTGTGTGTTTCAGGACAATCAGGAGATAACAAGGTTAAAACGAGCTGATTAGAAGAAGAAGTCGGATCCAGCCAACATGCGCGACGAAACCGACAACCGAGCTGCTAGTGGCTATATAGCTGCTGAAATTCGGAGGATAGAACATCAGATGCAGCAGTTGCAACAAACGCTACAACCGCAGAAAAAGCGTGCCATTGGGGACATTCATGCGCCTCATGCCTCTTACCAAAACAGAGCTGCGATTTGTCTACCAGCCATTCAGAGGCAGGACTACGAGATCAAACCTCAGATGATCGCATTGGTGAAGCAACACTTGTTTCACGGCTTACCTGCAGAAAATCCGATGGACCATATTGAAGATTTCGAAGAAATCTGCAGCACAACCGGTTTGAATGGTGTACCTCTGGATTTTCTGAAGTGCAAGCTGTTCCCTTTCTCTCTTGCGGAAAAAGCTTCACGCTGGATGAAGTCATTACCACCTGGATCTCTAGCGACATGGGCTAAGGCTAGATCGGCGTTCTTGGACAAGTTCTACACCAAGTCCAAAACCGTAGCTCTGAGGAACAAGATATCCTCGTTTCAGTAACGCTCTGGAGAGACCTTCAACGAGGCGTGGGAGAGATTTAAGGAGTATAGAAGAGAGTGCCCTCATCATGGGTTCAGCGATGAGCAGATCCTGAGCACTTTCTATGATGGTGTTGATTGGGACAGCAGAAACGCCCTGAATGCAGCCAGCAATGGAAATTTCTACACCAGGTCCAAGGAAGGCGTGTTTGAGCTGATTGAGAACTTGGCTACAAGTTCTGGAAATCGTTGCCATGAGTATGATGAGCATAGATATGTCAGCAGTGTTGAATCGCAGAAGATTGATGAGCTGGCAGCAAAAGTGAGCTTTTTGTTGGAGAGACATCAGAGAAGTATCCAGCTTTGCATGAACAGAAGCTATGAGCAGTATGCAGAGGTGAACTACGTGAATGAAGGCTATGTGGAGAATCAGAGCTTTCAAGCTCAGGCGTCTAACTCCCATGACAAGTTGAAGTCTCTTATGCAGTTGGTTCTACTCAGCCAACAGAAATCTGCTAATGAGATCAATGTCAAGGTGGACAGGATGTACAATGATCTCCATAGTAAGTTCGAAGCTGTTTGTACTCACATGAAGAAGCTTGAAATTCAGGTTGTTGAAAAAGCTGAGGCATCAAGAATTCCTCCTAAGAAAGCAGAGGTGAATCCTTGGAAAGGGTATGTCAATGCAGTTGAGACAAGAAGTGGAAAGACAGGACAAACAGCTGCAACACCAGCCCAGAAATCGGAAAAAGGGAAAGAAAGAGCTTGAGCACCAGGTCCAGGGGAATCAGAACGCTCCAAGAGAAGGAAACTCTACAGAGCACCCTAGCTCTCCGACAGAGCACATGCTCCAATCATGCGAGCACCCACTCCAAGGAGAGAAATTTTCTCCTGACTTAGAGAAAACGAGGGATTATGCCTCATCATCAGGAGTACCTGCCCCATGACCTAGTTTGGTTGATCCTGGCCTAGAAGTAACGAGCGAGCACCCTAGCTCATCTTCAGAGCACCTGTTCCGACAGGGTGCTCCCACCAAACCTGCAGAAAATATTCCAGCGAGGGTTTATACTCCTAAGGTGCCTTATCCATTTCCACCACCACCATTGAGGGTATTTCCTAAGGTTGAAGATCCTGGAAAGTTCTTGGTCTCATGCCCCATTACAGGAGTAAAATTCAAAGAAGCTCTTTGCGATTCTGGGTCTACTGTTAATCTCATGTCAAAGGCTATTGCAGAGAATTTGAAAATTTCGGAGGTAAAGCCTAGTCATATGACTCTTCGTTTTGCAAACTCCTCCTCAACAACATCTTCTGGCAGCATTCACGATCTACTTGTCCAAATAGAGATTGCCTTGTTCTAACTGATTTTCAGATTGTAGAGATGAGAGACGGTTGTGATATGCCTTTGCTTCTTGGGAGACCATTCATGGCTACAGTGGGTGCAATCATTGATATGCTTAATAAGCGAGTCTGCTTTACAAAGATTGACAAAAACGTTTTCTAAAAAGCCATTCCCAAAGGAACCAACACACACGCCTCTTGCCTCTCAGTAGTGGATAGAGAGGAAGCATGTGCTCCGATCCCGCGAGCACCTGCTCCACCAACCGGGAAACTTAAGGAGAAGGCAAAGACGCTGGGAAACGTGCAGTGCAAAAGGATCACAGGAGGCCCTCATATGACTTTTATCCCTCAAAGATATGATGGACACTCGGTTAACTACAAGGTGAAGTGCAAATGTCGTCCTAAACCTTTCTCTAGAGTTAGAGCTATTCTTCCATCAGAGTTGAAAGAGAAGGGTATTGGTGTTGTGAATTGAATGCTGAGTAAGGTTCTGAACATGAAGATATCTGATTGTGGAGCTTGTTTGGGAGCAAGCTCTCAAGCCCAACCGAACTGACACATGGCACCAAAGTCAAGCTAGTGACTTAAATCAAGTGCTTGGTGGGAGGCAACCCACTAGTAAGTGTACATACTTCGTTTTCTTTCTTTTCCTACTGATTTTTGGTTTTGGTTTTCTTTGTTTTAGCTTAAGAAAAAAAAAAAAGAGCGAGCACCCCAATCTGTTTCAGAGCACCTGCTCCGCCCGGGTGCTCCACAAAAAAAAAAAAAGGGTGATCGTTTTCAGGTAAGTTTTCTTGTCCCTACACCATAGTCAAATCCATTATTTATTTTTCATTTCTCATCTTTTCTCTTGATTTATTCTCACACCGGGACGGTGTGAAGTAAGTCTGGGAGAGGGTGTTGGTACTAATTCCGTTTTCTTTGTTTTGTTTGAGTCGTTTTTGTGAGTCAGTATGTTTTATTGAGTCAAAATTTGGTTGAGATTTATGAACTATCTCTTAGAATGTTGAGCTGGCTGTTTTCACTTAGTGACCATATCTTTAGGATCCATTCAGTTAAGACTAATGAAAAATCCAAAGTCTGACCAGTCCACTAGAGAGACCCATATTTCCAGCAGATTTTACAGACTTGAGCTATTTACGGAGATCTTTCAACTGTAGCTGGTGATAAAGAGCTTGATTCTCTCATTCACACCTGACATCGACATCTATTGTGAAAAGCTTATGGTACTACTCTCCCTTATTCTAAAAATCCTGAGAAACAAATGAAAAGATGAGATGATTTTCTTTTGAATAAAGGGATAGGAAAATTTCCCATGACCCCATTATTTTACTTTGAAAGGAATGATCACACAAAGGTGGAAACGAGGGAGAGGAAAATTTCCCATGACCCCATTATTCGTCACACCTTTGCAATAAAAAGAAAAAGAAAAAAAGAAAAAAAAGAAAAAAAGAAAAAAAGAAAAAAAGAAAAAAAAGAAAAAAAGAAAAAAAGAAAAAAAGAAAGAAGATCTAAAAAAAAAAATATGCAAAGTATGAGAAAATAATAATTCTGGGGGAGAGAAAGAGTACCAAATAGGTGGATTACATGGTTGTATTTGTCAATGTATAGTATGGGAAAGAGTTTATAAGGTTCTTAGCATTGGAAGCATTGTTAGTCTCTATGCAATGAAGGATAGTGGATGAAGATGAGATTTCGTGAAGTTAATCTGGAAAAACTGCAATGTGGCTAAGGTGAAGTACATGGTGGTCGATTTTTGGATTGGTTCATAAAGAATATGGATTACAGGTTTAAGCAGTTGGTGCGATTATTCTGATTGAAAAGGTGAAATCCCTGTTTTCAAACCTCTCTTCTGCGGCTTAAGCTTTAGTTTGTTTGAGGACAAACAAAGGTCTAAGTCTGGGGGAGTTGATATGAGGCATTTTTACCTNNNNTTTGGACGAAGTTTGGAGTGATTGGAGCCTTTGGAGCAGAAAATAATCATATTGGAAGAAAAGAAGACGAGTCTGTGAAGAATTACCAATTTCACTTCGGAGAACCTGCTTCCGATTTTTGGCCATCTAGCGAGCACCTGCTCGCACGACCGAAGTAAAAAAAGGGGAGGTCGTTTTGACCTAACCCTAATGACAAAAAAAGAGGGAGCAGCCGCCTAGAAGACTCTATTATATATACTCCCTTTAGTTTTAGGTTTTTAATCATCTTTTATCCTCTTCCCTTTTATCTTCTACCTTTTAGCTTTAGTTTTCAAGATCTCTAAGGAGCTTTGTATTATTTTTGGGAGAAGAATCTCNATTTGCTCTGAATTTCCTGCGAAACTCCTTAACCTAACGCTTGCTTAATAATATTTTACTTCCGATTTTAGATTAGTTTCTTGCTACCAACGAAACCAAACCATATTGATCTGTCTTACCTCTAAATCTAACTTATAAAAACATAGTGTGATACTTGGTCTTCGTGAGATCGACCCCTAAGTACTACTACATTTGCTGTGCACTTGCAGTAGGAAAATAGGGTTTAAAACCTGTGTATCAGAAAACAACAAACCTGTGTCGTTGGCTTGATATGATGTCACTTTCATGGAGACTCTACTCCATCATAGCACTTTTCCACGACATTACCATTGTTCATTTGGATCATATTTTTGAAGTTCTGAAAAAATAAAATTTAAAATGCATTCAGATTAGAATTTATAAAATGAATAAGTGTGTACAGTCCATATTTTTGGTCCTAATTAGCTAAAGTCCAAAATGGTTTCTAAACCTAGTCAAATTTTGTACTTAGGCATATTTTAGATCTTTTTACCCTTATTCGTTCAAAAACTTCACTGTACACCTAACTCATTTTTATCCAAACGATTCAAATCGATGACGTGTAACTTTTCTGTGGGTGGCTGCTCAAACCTGTTAAAAATGGACAGATGTCATAAAATATTAATTGCACAGTCGAAAAACTTCTCGTAAAAAACACTCGCTCATATCAAAAGAAACTTTAAGCCCTCCCATCTCCTTTTATGCCTTAAACGAAACTGAACAGCAGAGAAAATAGAAGGTTTTGTTCCTTAACTGCTGATTCCACTGCTCTGGTCAGTTCCTGTTTAGTTCGGTCGACGGTAGCGGAATTCGGCGTATAAAGAAACTATGTATTCAATACTATTTGTGTCTGAATTTTCTAGTCTTTCTAATCGTATACTCCACTGCGCACTGGGATCTGTAGTTGTCATCGTTCATGTAGTTTGCTTGTGGTGTAGTCAGAGATTCGAATTCATTGTAAGCGAAAATTCAGATAGAATATTAATCCCCTCCAATCCCTTTTATAATTTTTCTTGGTTGTCTCGTATGTATTTGAAATGCTCTGTTTATATTTACTGTAAATTGAAGTCGTAAACCGAGATATACATATATATATAAACATTTTGGTGAGATCTTCCTCGAAGTTTCTCGATTTCGTTGTTTTTGGTGAAATCGTGTTTTTGTGATGTTTCTTGCTGCGTAGTGATGACTTTGATTATGGATTCTTTTCATTATCCCTTTTCTCGTAATAGACATGCTAAATATTTTGATATATGCGTATGTAGATATGTATTATGGTATGTAGATATGTAAACATGTACATGTCTATATTACCTAATTACTCCTTGGGACTGCAATATTATGTACATGCCCATGTATTAACTTGCATGGTAATTTTTTTTTTTTGTTATCAATAAGGAGATGGGAGATGTCGAGGTGTCTGGTCGAATTTTTGCGGATGGACAATAACCAGTGGGCGAGAGGGCTAATAACTATTTAAAGTTAAATACCATTAGTCTGGTGCTGAGGGCACTACAACAGGAGGAGTTAGCGGTTATCCATCCAGCATTCGGGAAGCTAATCTATAGCTATTCAAAGCTAGCCTTCTCGGAGAAAACTTGCACACGTCCTATTAGGCAGGCAGTTAGAGACTAAGAAGCTTCCCAAGATGTAGGTTGTTTTTTTTGTGGTAGTCCCATCAGATTCTCCCTGCGTGAGATTGCCATCGTGACAGGGTTGAATTGTAACCCTTTCCCTGCAGCGGAAAGTGACACCGTTAATGCAAGGCCAGGTGTGACGCCGTACTGGTTCACTCTGTTTGGTGGTGAGGAGAACACCACCGGGGAAATTCTCACTCACATGCTAATGAAATCAAAGAATCTGTCTAGTGAGCTGCGTATCAAGTATGCTTGCCTGCTGCTTGTCGATGGACTGTTGTGCATGAAGTCATTTCATATGAAGATCCCCAAAGAACATGTTGAGATGATCCAGAACCTTGATTATTTTCTTTCCTATCCTTGGGGGAGGCACACGTTCAATATGACCATGAGGTGCATTAAAAAGAAGAGCCACGAGCAGCTGGCTTAGGTCTCTGTTGCTGTGCAAGGGTTCATTCATGCTCTCCAGCTTGTTGTTCTGGAAGCCATACCAGCGTCTCAATGCGCTGTAACAAATGGGACAGACCCCGACTCTGGCGATGAGGACAATGTAGCAGTCCTCAAACTCAAGCTTGGAAAACTTTGGGAGCTTGACAAAGAAGGAGAGGGATGGACTAGTAGTCGTTACTTTTGACAGTTCAGTGTTCATAAATTTTATCTCTTTTATCATTTGGACATACATGTTGCTGTTCACTCAATCATCAGCGATCCCTTGGAAGTTGGCGCCACGTATGATTTCTGGGGAGATGAGGAAGATGATGAAGCTGTAGCTAACATGGAGAAGCTGATTAGCAAGGAGGACCATGGATTCTTTCGGGAGATGTTCACAGGTGGTTGCAGCGATTTTTCCCCCCCCCCCCAAAAAAAAAAAAGAGGATTCTAACAATGGTGGTGCAAAAAGAAAGAGGAAGGGCAGTCAGCCGATCTCAAGGGCCATTGGTAAGAGCCCAGTTAAGGCTAATAAGAAAAGGGTCTCAAAAAGTCGAGCTGTGTATGATGGTGTCGATGCTAATCCCAACTTAACGGAAGCTGTCACCGCTCAAACCCGTGCATCAATGTTGGAAGCTCAGATTGTGATATCAAAGAAGCTAGTTGAGGACATGGAGCAAATGGAATCCTCTGTTGTGGGAAAGGTTTCTGCCAATTTTGAGAAAATGTGTGGATAGTCGCTTGAAAGCTAAGTCTGTGGATGATACAATTGAAAATGTTACGTCGGAGTTAAATGCAAGCGCGGCGGTTGGTGAAGGGTTAGGAGTAGTTGCCAATGCTAGTAAAGTACCAAAATCTGCCGGTGCACTGAAGCCCTCTATTATCAAAAATGTTAGGCTAAATTATACTTTACATTGTATATATGATTTTATCATGCTAATCTTAGCTGTCTGAAGTTATGTTTAATAATATCATCAATCCCACACGTGTTTGCAGGGCAATAAGAAACCTGCAGCAGCTGTCACGAAAAGGAAAGCCAAGGTTTACATTCGTTGACATCTATTTCCTATCATTGTGTTTGTTTATTAGTATTCTATGTAACTTACCTCACACTTGTCCACATATGAAGCCGAAAGCGGTTACAACCGAGCCAGTAAGTGGTGTTGACTCCAAGTTCAAGTACATTGTGGAAAATGCAGATCCATCTCGGTACTTATATCAATAGCACTATATATTTCTGTAATCGTATATACATATTTATTATTATAAACCATATTAGTTATTAACTTTGTACACATGTTTCAATTTCTGAATATTATTTAGTGAAATTAACTTTAGATCTAGGATGCTCCTAAAAAAGGAAGACCTTGCTAACATACCTGTCTCAATGCCAAATTACCGCCATGAGGTTAGTCATATTTCCTTTTTGTGGTTGTGTGTTCTGTTTGACGTATGTCACAGTATATATAGATAACAATATTATTTCTTCATTCAATTCAGATCATGGATGCATGCATAACAACATTTAGGGATTCACTGCTTAATAGCATGGATTAATGTTCTGAACCAAGGGCTAACATTCTAACCTGCCATTTTATTGCTGCCGTGGCAAAGCAGTTCTCTAATTGAAGAAAATGGCTAGGAAAGAAAACTTTGAATTTGATGGTGATATCATAGAGTTTGTTATGTCTAGAGCAAAAGATGCCGAGAAGGAATGGATAACCGATATAGATACCATATATTTTTCCTTTTAATGTTGACAAGAACAGGTGGACAACGGTGATGGTAGACTTGCGTGACTCAGTTCTCACCATCTTTGATCCGTCATCTAAAGAGCGTCGTGGCTCACGCATGAAGGGAGAGCTGGAATTCGTTTGTGAGATGTTCCCTTATCTTATCCGCAAGGCGGCAGTGAACGATGACATGAACAACTTCTGTCTCGAACCCTTAACGTTTAGAAGAGACGCAACAGTCACACAAGCGTCAACCAATTCCAATTCCAACACTGGTCTGCTGTCCTTTTTATTCATAAAAGCTCATGCAACAGGCGGTGCATCCCATCTTTATGCGGTGGATGAAGAAATGCTGCTGACATGTACGAGCATTGTTTTGATGATGACTACCAATAACTATTCATCCATGGCATTCACCTCTCTAAATTCTATTTATGTTGTTTGAACTTCGTTATGGGCCTTTGTTATGTTGTTTCTGAACTTCTGCATTAACCTTTTTAAACTCTATTTTATGTTGTTTGTTTTTAACTCGTGGATTCAAGTCCATTAAGTAATTTCATGTTCTTGTAATTATAATACAAGATATATTTGTTTAATACTGCATGGGTTAAAGGATAACATGCATATGAGGTGATATACTAAGAAAAAGTTACATATTGGGTGACTTATTCTTAGTTTCTTTGCAAGAGAAGAACTTTGTGCATATAAGGGACTTTTGGCCCAATACAGCTTACTGCTCTTCCTATTTTGCCCTCATAGCTGAGTGCTTATTTTCGTTATTTTTTTTTTGGCTTTTATTTCCATTTTGCAACTTGTATTTTACCCGCCTATTCCTGTCGCTTTCGTTTGTTTGGAGTTTTTATGAATTTTGATTTATTTTTTCCTTTACGCAACGACCATTTATCTTTTTCTTTGTTCCCTGGACAGAGACAAACTCTACTCACTTCTCCCTCATAGCCGAAAGTGGATAGTTACCAGCTACTCCTGGACACCAACCGTGCGGACACTGACATGGAACCTCACTGCCTTGTGAGTTCCGGCGATTGGGAATTTTGTTCCAATGGTACTTGGAAATTCGTTCTCCATAACCAACAATTTTCTCGTGTTGTCTCCTTCCCTTCCAGTGTAACCCTAGAGCAACTCAAAAAAATGTCTTGAAAGAGTTTTTTGGTGAAGATGCAGTTGGGATTTCAGTTTCCCTAAGCTACTGGCCTCATACCAACAACAAAATGGTGAATGGGCTAACAACGCCTCCTATTGTAGTCACAAACGATGGAGCGATTAAGTTTTTCGAGACACACAAATGCCGAAATTTGTTCATTCACTTCTCTGGTGACGGTTTAAACAAGGGTTTACAACAACCTCTCGCTAATGCGGACTCCTTTTCCACACCCGTGCAGAAGAAGCAATGTGTGGGTGTTGGTCGCCGTCAAACTTCATCTTGTAATGGTAAAGCACCCTTTTTGGGTTCTGTTTCGGCGGTTGCCTCAAAGACTAAACCTTTATTGGCGAAAGAACGAAAAGCCGGTATAAAATCCATTCCTTTCGATGTTCCACCAGATACATTGCCGATCGGTTACAGAACCCCAATCCCAAATCAAAAACCGAGTTCGGCCTTCTCGGAGGTACTAACTTCATACTTTGTTCGTAAAGGAATCACCTTTCCTTCTTTGCCTTTTTTCCATGTACAATGAAGATTGAATCTCCCTTTTTCGTTACCTAACTTACTATTACACTATGCTCTTCACTTTCCACAAGTCCCCACACGCGTAGAAGACCCTCCAGATGATGTTTTCATGTCCACAGCTAAGGTGTCCACGACAACGAAACACTTTTCTGTCTAAAAATCACTTCCGAACTTAGGAACGTCCTCATTTAGGTACAACTTTAGTCTAATTATAAGAAAGATTGCATCTCCGATCATTTTATGTATCCATTTTCTGTTGCGTATTTGAACCTCCGGAAAACACATATTTTACCATTCTCTAGGTCGATGATGGTGTGTCCAAGGGTCATTCGTCCACAAACGGTATCCCTTTTCAATTCGTAGACGCCGAATTACTAGAAGAGGTTGAAAAGGAGGAACAAAAGTTAAAGAAACATTATGACCCTGAAGCCCCCTGGTTCGATCAAAACGAGGAAGACAGACCAGTCGGTGATACTATCCCTACTCAATTTGAAGATTTACGTCCGCGAGGGTATGATAGAGACTTCTGGACACCTTTGGTTCAGAACCTTTACGGTGGTTCTAACGCACCTGAAGTGATAGAAGGTGAAGACCCAGATTCCGGTCCTAGATTAGTTTCTTGTTCTACGAACGACGCCTTTGATCACATGGTACAAGTTGGTGGAACATCTTCTACAAGCTCAGACACTAAAGTCCCCTTCAAAAACACACCTTTGACGCTAAACCGTGGATATTATGCTGGTTTTGGAAGGTCTCCTTCTGCATCAACGTGTGGTCGACGAGCCAGTGTTCCTAGGAGGTTAGAAGAAGTAGATGATGAAGAATTTGACATTCCTCCTTTGTTTGATGATACACTCTACAAAATTCCTCCTCTACCTGACTTAGATATTGATGATGGTGAGGAAAGTATATACATCGGGAAGGCCTATGCCAGAAAAGTTGATTGCCAGATATCTCTGGCTATTCATGCCATTAAGAATTGGTTTCATTTCAAGCAAGTTACTACGAAGAGGCACTACTTCGTTCTTCAGTATCCGGACAAGAGATGTGAGTGGAGGATAATGGCTGGTGAACTCAGAGACTGCGGATACTACGAGATAAGGAAGGCCCACCTTCACCACACATGCAGCATCGACACTAGGAACAGTTTCAAACACAAGGCCTCATCTCGTCTTATAGCAGCGTTCTATAAGTCTAAATATGGAGATCCCCTGAACGGTCCTAAAGCTGTTGAGTTGCAGAAAATGCTGTTAGAGGATTTGTGTGTTTCAGCTTCGTACATGAAGTGCTATCGGGCTAAGAACATCGCTGTTACTGACTTGAGGGGAGATGAAGACGACTCATACGGAAAACTTCCTGAGTATCTACATATGGTTAAACTTGCGAATCTCGGAACCGTTGCCGATTTGGAAACAGAGACAGATGGAAATGGTTTAGAGCGTTTCCTATACTTGTTTCTTTCGTTTTGAGCATCGATAGCAGGTTTTAGGAAAGTTAGGCCCGTCATTTTTTTTGATGGTACACATCTATCTGGTAAATATAAAGGTGTCCTGCTTACTGCTAGTGGTCAGGATGCTAACTTTCGGGTTTTCCCCCTTGCATTTGGTGTCGTTGATAGCAAGAACGAGGATTCATGGACATGGTTCCTACAGAAGCTCGAGAGAATCGTAGCAGACAGTGATAACCTCACCATCATATTAGACAGCCATGTATCCATAAACACCGTTATAACCTGTGTATACCCCAAGGCGCACTATGGAGCGTGCATTGTACATCTTCAGCGGAATGTTTCTTCCCGTTTTAGTAGCAAAGGGTTAGCAAAGATGGTCGGGAAAGCTGCTTTCGCTTTCATCATAGGAGGATACCGGGAGGCCATTAACAAGGTACAAAATGGAAACCCTAAATGAGGTGAATACTTGGACAAGGTTGGTGTTTACCACTGGACTCGCGCTTACTTCCCTGGAGAGAGATATAACTTATGACAAGTAATGTTGCAGAGCAGTTGAACAATGCTCTTACTATGGCTCGTTCTTCCACTATTTTGGAGTTGCTCATTTTCATCTAGAGAATGCTGACAAGGGGGTCTTCAGCTAGGCGAAAGAAAACTTCTAAATATAGAGGTTTTACCACACCTGAAGTTGAGAAAATCATGGATCACCACCGTAGGCTTACGAAAGCCAGCAAGATACATAATGTCTCCAGTTGGAGTGTAGAGGTGGTTGAAATTTTCGGGCATAAGCATCATGTCCTACTAGATGTGAAAAAATGTTCATGTCTGATGTATCAGAAGTACAAAATTCCTTGTGGCCACGCTCTAGCCGTCGCTGACACCATTGGGCCGTCTTACCATTCTTTGATTGAGGATTGCTTCAAGCAGAGTACATGGGCAGACACGTATAGTGGTTTTATAAATCCTGAAGGTTCCCCCGCTAATGTCGACTTACCAGAATCCGTGACCGGAGTTGAGGTGTTGCCTCCTCGTACGCGCAAACCTTCTGGTCGTCCTAAGCTCGACCAAATGGCCTCTACTGGCGAGTATAATGTAAGTTTTTGTACTTTTAAGTACTGTATTGACATATGTTTTTTTTTTAACTTTACGACATATATACTTTTTGTTTACAGAAGCAGCATAAGACGAAAGCCGTCCCGAACAAGTGTGGGCGTTGCGGTGGTGAAGGACACAACCGGACTACTTGTATTACACCTATCTAGATTCTTCTCGTTTTATATTTTGTTTACAATGGCAATCTTTGTAACCCTCTTTGTGAGGACTTCATGTCCTGGGTACTTTTTTTGGATACACTTGTACTACGCCTTTTATTGTCGAAAACTCGTTCTTGGTATCCTTTTTCAGAATAACATACTGTTCTTGGTACCAGATATTCCGGAAACATTTAGGTTGTTTTGTACTTTTGTTTCAATGGTTTCTGTTTTTTGAATCTCCGTGTCCATATATTATTGGCCACGAAAATTTACTTAACTTGTCGTAAGTTGTCTATATTTTCCGCATCATAGAATTCAAAGTTTTTTCCGTGTCCAATTTTCACTGTCCAGAATATTTTGTATTTAAGTTCAGACACATCATTAAATTTTTTGAGTCAAACGGGTTTTCATTTTTTTCGACTTTTTTTTTGCTGAACCGGAACCCTATGTAAATCAGCATTCATATATAACTTTGTTAATACACATTGTTTGTTTGACGGTCGTCCTGAAGGAAACAAATTAGATCTAAAAAAGAAAGTAACAGAAGTCCTAAATGGTAGAAATGGAGAAAGGAATTCCCAATTTTTGTCGCTGCGGTGAGGCTGTTAGATTGAGAACATCTAGGACGACGAATAACCCAGGAAGGTTATTTCATGCGTGTCCCAATGGCGATAAAGTAAGTATTCTTGTGCATCATAGTTGTAATTGTAGAAACCTCTTTAGACAGTAATATTTTCTTTTTGGTAGAAGAGTAGGTTTCATGTGTTCAAATAAACTGATTGAGGTATTGTGGAAGAGATCGAGGATATGAAACCCAAAATTTCGGAGTTGGAGATAAAATTAGAACAATCGTGTAAACAGATGGATATGTTTAAGACGACAACCGCCATCTACGAGTCTGTACTCCGAAGTTTAGGAGATGAACTTAAATGTGCTAAAGAAGACGCGGAGTCCTGCAGGGATGAGGTGAAATGTATGAAGAACATCTTGTTTTTCTTCGCTTGTACGGTCGTTGCGTACAAGTATTTCATGTAAACTTTTTCTTGTTGTCTTTGTCTATTCGGGAGAATATGGGCAATAGGTAAAAATTAGACGTATGCTGACGACCGAACTTGGTGGTTAATTGTGTGTGGATACTGACTTCGTTGCTCTTTGAACTATTGTAATGAGTTAGTAATCTGTAATGTTTCTCTGTTAAGTAATTAATGAACTGATGTTTTAGTGCCTTTGATTAATAATGAAGAGTGTATTTGTCTCCTCTAATGATTGTGTACATGGCCTGTATTGACTTGAAGTTGATTATGATAAAATTTTAATTTGTGTACTAGTAGTTTTGTTTGTTTGGATAATTTATCTAAATCATTTTACGTAGAAAATCTTCTTTAAATGAGAAAGTATCCACTAATTTGTGTCAGTTTTAAGTGATATAACTTGTCTTCTAGTAGTTTGAATAATATGTATGGTATCCATCTGTACAGTTCGGTGTGTTGACGATTTTGTCAAATAGTTGTCGTAATTCTGGACACGTCCTCATATTTTATGTCACATTTGTACCCAGCGTGTAGAATATTGGCAATGACCTAATCTTCCCCCGTGTCAGTTGTCGTAATTCTGGACACGTCCTCATATTTTTTGTTTTCTGTTTATATTTGTGTTTGTTTTTTATGGACACTCTAATGAATTTTATAAATATCGAGTTACTACCATTGAGTTGTAGAGTTCAATAAAAACATTGATAAGAGTTTGATTGGATTACTAAGAACATTAACTGACCATCTGAAAACATTACAATCCTAAACATCGAAGTAGAGTGGAAGGACTAAATCATGGTAAATGTCCATCGCATAAGCTTTCCTGAAGTTGTCCACCACTGCATCCGTAATCCCAGACATCCCCACCTCTGGGTCGCAAAGAGCGTGCATTTCCATGAAGTTAACCGATACCGGTCCACAATCGTCTGTGCGTTTGTTCTTGTAGTAGTCTTCGCATCTTGTCCATTGAAATGGAGCGTACTAATGTGATTGTGTGGCCTGTTCCGGGCACAGTTTACGGACAACATATGGCAGCAGCTCTAGAATAGGGTTCATGTTTTTTATCACCTCCTCTTTGCATGTAATTGCCGGTAGTGGGTCCAGTATCTCAACATTCCATAGTAATAAGTTGATGACGAGACCTACCCAGTGGCTATTCCCCCAATTCATTGGGCAGTAGATGGTGTCCACGTCCCTCTACCAAGTCCTCCCTGGTGCTTGTACATAATCTGTGATCTTATCAGACAAAGCCACTCCTTTTTTGTTTTTCGCTGCTTTGAAAGACATGTGTTTCGTTAGGAGGTGGTTAACTAGCAAGGGGGATACAAAACAGGCATGTTCTGATTGTAGTCTACTCGCATGGACTTTATCCAAGAAAGACATTAGCACCTCCATGTGCTGCAACACAGTTGTATGATTTTGTCAGTGAACAGGTATATTAGATGTCTAATATATATTTTAGGAAACACTTACCAAGGTGTTTATCCATTCCTTTGGCTTAGCTAGAGTTAAGAAGAATTTGTTGTCAAAGTCGAACTGTTCAGTGGAGTGTGTTCTGTTGACGAACATAATAATTTTAGTTAATATAAGATTAATTATGTTTTGTGTTCGGAGAAATGAATGAGACTTACACATTTTGCAAGGTGGATAGAGTTCGGTGGAAACAATCGAAGCATGTTTCGTCTACTTTGGGTAGGAGTAAAGGCTCTCATTCGCTCTTCATGAGATTTAGCACCACACATAGATTTTGTTCTGGCTCTGTCGGTTGATGGTCAGGCAATTCTGGTATTGGGGATCCGTCGCTTAGTGATATCGGAGTACCATGTTGTTTGTGGTCACCATGTTCATCATCGGAGGACTCTATAAGTGATATTTGAGTTCCATATTCTTTGTCCTCAACATGTGCATCACCTTCATCCAATATATTGTCTTTGTGCTCCTAAGATTGATAGCAGAGATACATATAACTCTCTTATTTGTTATACTATATTTTTACTAATTACTGAATGATCCAATGACGTATCATAGTAGTATTGAGGTCATCATCAGCCGCCTGTAGGTCAATTGTGTGATCATTTTCCCTTGTTTTTGTTTCGTCTATGCTGTTTGTGAGACTGACCAGTTTTTTTTCATTGTTCTCCTTACCCCTTTCTCCCGTTTCATTAAAAAGAGCATCGACGAATGTTTCAGCTTTCCCAAGTGTTTCAATCATCACTGGTACGGTTATTAATCCTTGGTTACTCCCTTCATCCTCATCGTAGCTTTGTAGTGTAACTGTTACTGCATCTGCGTCGTTGTCCGTTTCTTGCAGTTCTTCTGGGTTAAGAAGCTCTCGTACAAAGAACGCGGCTGGTTGATCTGCGCTTATTTGAGGAAAATCTGAATGAATATTTTTGAGAACTTGGGAGAGTACCTCATCTGCGTCTGTTTCCTCTTCTTTGCGTGCCGTATCCATGTTTGGAGCATCCATTATTTCGTTGTCGACGTCTATCTCGGCGTTTGTTTTTTTTTGACCTTTGCGTAGTGTTGTCAGTAATTTCTTCGTTCTGCTTCGTGGGTGTTTGGTTAAGATGTGGACCTGACTTTGTTGCCGAGTTCGTATATTTGGAGTCTGTGTCCAGTTTGTTTGCATCGATGAGACTTTTGTCCACATCCACATAAGGAGTATACTGTTGGTGAGCAGTTGTATGAATGGTAGATTTTTTTTCTGTGTCCAGCTTTTTGTCATCCATATTTTTTTTTTTTGCAGAGTAGATTGTGTGTCTTGGATTTTCTGGTTGACCGTATGTTTATCCGTGTCGTCATCCATGGTTTTGTTGTCCCTGTCCACGGAAGGAGGGTCTTGGATTTCCTGGTTGACCATATGTTTATCCGTGTCCTTCCCCTTCTCCTCCATGATTTTGTTCTCCCTGTCCACGGAAGGAGTATACTGTTGGTTAGCGATTGTAGGAATGACAGAATTTTTTTCCGTGTCCAGGATCTCTTTGTTAAGAGTATCATGTGTGTCTTGAATTTCCTGAATTCCAGTATGCGTCTCCGTGTCCTGCCCCTTGTCATCCATGATTTTGTTGTCCCTGTCCACGGAAGGAGGGTCTTGGATTTTCTAGTTGACCGTATGTTTATCTGTGTCCTGCCTCTTCTACTCCCTGGTTTTGTTCTTCCTGTCCACGGAATGAGTATACTGTTGGTCAGCGATTGGAGGAATGGCAGTATTTTTTTTTCGTGTCCAGGATCGTGTCCAGGATCTCTTTGTTAAGAGTGTCCTGTGTGTCATGAATTTCGTGGATGCCAGTATGTGTCTCTGTGTCCTGGCCTTTGTCATCCATGATCCCTTTGTCCAGTTCTTCCAGTTCTTCCTTTGTGGGTTGCTCGTAATGGCCATTTGAGCCATCTATCCTGTTTGTGGCATCAACCTACGCATTGTATAGGTAGTTTAGAATTTGTAAATAGCCAGTTTAAAGGGAATTGACCATAGAGTTTCAGTTACTTATCTTTATAACATGGATCTTACCTCAGTTTGTAAGTTCTGGTTCTGGTAACATTCTCGGGAATCTTTCCGTAGAGGAGTGCGATTTTCCGTAGTACCATCTTCCAGACTGATTCGTCTCTTCTTGAAGAAAGTGCCAAATTTTCGGGACCCAAATTGTGGTTTCCTCTTTCTTAGTTTTCTTCTTTCGGCGTTGTTTAATCTTTCTGTGAGCGACTTCATCTGATCTTCCAGGTTGGCTAACCGTGATATCAAATTCGTTGAACTTTCCATGAACGGTATGTCGCGAAAATAACCGCTAACGCGTTTCTGCTTTCTTGTGGAGGTTTGTTTCTTCGTAGCCTTCTTTGTAATCTTTAGTTTTTCGCTCCCCCAACATAATTTTGGCACTTCTTACGGCCTACTACATGTTTACGATGAATCACAGGCGGCGGAGGCAGTTGGTAATAAAACAATGGGAATGAAGTGTCACCTCCTGGCCAAGCACTCTTCTGAAACAGATGACCTGTTGTTATGAAACTCTCCATGTATTCGACCTTCCTGTCTTTGATTTCGTCATCCCACTCACCCCAATCTACGATTTCAGGTTCATTGACATCAATAAGCTGAGTGATAGAAACCTAAAGGGAGTAGACAATGTACATTGGTATTCATTGTAAGTGTATAGATAGATTAATGTAAGAATGTGAACTTACTTTTTGGTTGTGCTCAACCTCTAAGATATCAGCAAGGTTTAATCCGGAAAGACTCGGTATTTTGACATCAGGAAATTCCAGCAACGTCGTTGTAGATGAGCCGTCGACCACTTTGGAGAGTAAAGCCGGAATAGCTCGATATGCCACCAATTGTAGAGCTAGGGGAAACCCCTTTAGGGTCAATGTTGATTGTTGTAATTGCTGGCGAAAAACTCCAACGGGATCAGGGCACTTGTCTGGGGTTCTTCTTTCCTGGTCTCATGGAGGAAATAGTTCGAAGGAAGGATTCACGGTCCCAAGGAAAATTGAAGAAGCGGTTAAGATCTTCAAGAAGCATGACATATGCCGGAGTCGGCGAATTTTGTTGTGTCCGGGCTATGAGTACGCCGTCGACGATAAGGATGAGTGCTAGTCGAGTTTTCCTCCAAGTACACATAGACGTGTCTTGCTCTAGCATATGGCTTATGTCGGCTAGTGTGACCTTGCATTCTTGACCAAAAAGCTTTGTCCACAATTCCGTTGGGATTTTGTCGTTGGATATAAGGAAATCTGGATCGTAGTCCTCGGGATATTTATCGCAATTCAAACCAGTTACTTTGCCGAACTCTTTCAATGAAAACCGAATAGGCTGTCCAGCAAAGACTAACCACAGAACATACCTCTGCTTAGTAACGAGTTTCCTGGTCAGCATTCCATGGATAAGCTTACACGAGATAGGACATCTAACAACGGGATGTCGTAAAGCCTCCCGAAAGGACAATTCCTAATAGTTTTTGAACGCCTCAATGCCTAGAAGAATGCGGTGAAGTAGTGTGAGGATATCCAACTTCGAGTTCACATTAAGGCGGTTGCTCGGGAAACGGTCCGTAACGTTGAGACGGGAGGGGAGGTTCCGGTCAGAATTAAGATCCTCATATGTGATAAACAATAGAAAGGATACTCTTTTGTTACTATTAACCAAGAATCTAGTCAATAAATCTGGCGAGAATTGACCGGAGTTGAAATTAGGGTTAATGATGGTACCTTGGCCGACGGAGACAGACATTATAACAAAGAGATGAAGATCCAAAATTCGAACTGAAAAGGGATGAGAAGGATTGCAAATAACTCTGAATTCAGGTTTGCTCAGCGAATAGTGATGGAAGAGAAGATTTTCAGACAACCGCCTAGGTATTCAAGCCGGCGAAAGGGGGTGAGAGAAGAAAGTGAAAGGTTTAGATTTCGTTTTAGAAAAAAAGGGAATAGCAAAATAGAAAAATAAATAAAGAAAGAGGCAATATATGGAATATACATTAAAGTCACTCTCTAATATTGGATTGAGGATAAAAAGATATTCTCGGTAGCAAAAGTCTCTTACATGCACAAAGTCTCTCTCTTGTAAGTAAAGTGCCAATAAGTCACTCTCCATGTAATTTTCTCATATACTAACCCATTAATATTAGAGAAATTACATGTTGGGTGACTTATTCTTACTTTTGTAACATATTAGGGACTTTCAGCATGTGAAGGACTTTCTTGCTTTTTTCAGCACCTGAACTTCCACTTTTACCCTTCCTTATTTTTACTCAACTTTTATGTTTTTTTGCCTCTTCCATTCGATTCAGTTGTTTTTTCTTTCTCCTTTTTAAGATATTTTAATATATTAATTTGATTATTTCAGATTTTTGAAGAAACATAAATTATTTAGTAAAAACTTAGTTTTTTAATCTATATTTTGATATTCACTTTGACATATTTTAGCTATTTATGAACATAACTTGTGGACATAAAAGGTGTGGACATGGACAATCATTCATGCATTGCTCTTCATCAAAGGAAAAAGAAATGGACACAACAATCGTGAACACGAACAGCCATTGATGCGCGTATTCTCCTTCCTCGAAGAAAAAGAAGTAGACACAACAGTCGTGGACACGGACAAACAATTCATGCATTCCCCTATCCAAAGCGAAAAAAGAAGTGGACACAATAACCATTGACACATACAACCATTCATGAGCGGTTTCTCCCTCCTCGAAGATAAAAAATGTGGACACAACATTCATGGACACATAAAACCATTCATACGCGGATTCTCCCTCCCCAAGGCAAAAAGAAGCGGACACAACATCCGCGCATGAATGGTTATTCGTGTATAGGGTTGTTGTGTCCACTTCTTTTTGTTTCAAGATGGAGAATGCATGAATTGTTATCCTTGTCCATAGATGTTGTGTCCATTTATTTTTTGCTTCAAAGAGAGGAATGCATGAGTTGTTTGTCCGTGTACACGGCTATTGTGTCTACTTTTTTTTCTTCGCGGAGAGAGAATCCGTACATGAATGGTTGTTCGTATCCATGGTTGTTGTGTTCACTTTTTTTTTGCATGAATGGTTGTTCGTGCCCTCACCTATTATGTCCATAAGTTTTATTCATAAATACCTAAAATATATCAAAGTGGATATCAACATATAGGAAAAAAAATGTAGTTTTTTTTATAAACTAAAAGTAGTTTATATTTCTTAGAAAAACTGACATAATCAAATTGATGTAGAGGGGGTAAATGATAAAGTATATAAAAATGAAAAAAAAAATGAGAAAGAAATGAGAAAGAAAAAAAACAAAGGTAAAAAATGAAAGGTATAAACAAATGGAAAAAAATAAAATAAAAACTAATCGGAAATGAAAAAAAAAACATAGAAAAGGAAAAATAGAGTAACTAATAATTTGTGGGTAAAAAAGGAACTTCACAAGGGAAAAGTCTTCAGATTGTAAAGAAACCGGTAGAAAGTCATCCAGAATGATGTCATAAAGAATTAATAACATGCTATGTTGTATTTGACTACATGCTATATTTATAATATGTATGGCAGAAACAATTAATAACATGCTATGTTGTATTTGACTACATGCTATGTTTGTAATATGGATGTCAGAAACAATAAATAACATGCTATGTTGTATTTGATATGATATGCCAACGTTTATTAACATTTATTTTTGAAAATAAAATATCATGTGTAAACAAAATGTTGCATACCATGTGTAAATATAGATACTTGTTAACATTTACTATGATTTATACAAACAAATTTGAATGTATTGTATAAATATAGATTACTATTTTTTAAAAGATACGTTATGTATGCATGATTCAATGAACTTTAACTACTATATTCACACGAGCAAGTATAGAACAAGTGATGATAGACATTTACACTTATCTACAATGGCATATCTACTATTTTATAATATAAAACAAAGTGTAATTCAGAGAAATATATTGTTAAACCATTAATATATAAAATTAAAAATGGTGTGTTAATTTTTACACATATCCGGATTTTTTGACCTCACTGGGTCTAAACATTACAAGATAGTTGCTGAACGTGAATAATTCGTTTTGCCTTTTGTTGACAAAAGAACCAGTTCACCTAAGCATATAGCACTGCTTAAAGATAAGCTATGTTACAAACGTCAAAATGTTGCCACTTAATTCCTTAATTTAACATTAATTCTTATGCTGCTTTATCCTTTTTTACACTCATGTTCCTACCTGCATCATTATCACAAGACAACACACTACTTAGCAACTTATATATCCCCATTGCAGTCATAAATCAGTATTAAGATACATACATTTTTTTCACTTCCCGTAACTCATATAGGCATCTTGCAAGACACCCGCTTATGCCCGGTTCCATGGCACCGCGAACACACTCACGAAACCGTCTTCCTTCTCTTCTGCATAAAGATTTTATAGGGTTATATAATATAGTACGTATTGAACTTATTTATTTTCCCGATATATACTTTTATCCCACCATACATAATACCTTAAACTCTTTAATCGAAAGGAATCTAGAACGCTTTGGCCTACCTGGTGGCCTTCTTGTTCTTGGTGGTAGAATTGTCAGTGTAGAGATATCATGGGAAAAAGCGCAGACGTTGCTAATATCTGGCACATGGTTAATGCTTTCTCCATACGCTGTCCTCCAGCAATCGGATCCATACTCTTTGGCTACGAGTCCTTCCACCTTCACATTCGCAATAGATGCAGCACCTAGTGCATGGCAGAAAGGGATCTTTAAGAGCATGAACTCATCACAACTGCATGTGTTCTCGCCGAAATCTACGTGGTAGATTAGTTGGGTACAAGTTTTGACCTTGTAGCAGTCCTTGTTTATTTTTTGCACATCCAATGACAGGGACATCTCGTAGTTTCTCTGTATCATTTCAACAACTTTGGGGTCAATGGTCCCTCCGCTTACTAAACCAAGCTTTAAGTGTCATGCGTATAAACTCTAAGAGGGAAACTATACGTAGCTCGCGCGCTTCATTAAGTACGGCGTTCAACGACTCTGCCACGTTACTTGTCATGATATTGTACCTCTCTCCATAAAAGTGGGAACAAGTCCAGTGATGGAACCCGATGCTTGTTGAATCCTCTGCACATTCCGGCGACACTATTTCTATCTCCCCAAAGTACTCGTAAAAAGAACTCTTTCTATATGCTCGTGCTGCCTTTGATATCATTGTTGCAAGAAACTTCTTCTTAAACCTTTCAGCAACATTCCGTTGGAGATGAACTATGCATGCTCAGTGGTTTGATTGTGGATAACTTTGAATTAAGTTACAAGTCAGGTTAAATATATATATAACATGGTAAAGGACTTCCTCACATGAAACACTTAATTCAATATAACATATCTATTGTTAACTATATATAGTTGTCTACACAAAGAAGTTCGTTATATGAAAACAAATGGCCTATCACTTCAAATAACTCTACATCATGTTAAATATAATGTTAACATGTATCGATGAAACGTACCGCGGAAAGTCCTACGTATATTGACGAGTGCCTGTCCAAAATAAACATCACCTCCTCGCTGTCCTTGACGATCTTCTTGAGCTCTGTAAAAAACCACTTCCATGCCCTGTCATTTTCACTGTCGACAACGGCAAAAGCCAACAGGAATATTTGCATATTGCCATCTTGAGCGGAAGCAGTCAAAATGCATCCTGAATAGCATCCCCTTAAGTGAGTCCCGTCCACAATCACTACCTTCCGCATATACGGATACCCTCGAACACTTGCTCGCAATGCCATAAAACAGTACTTAAATCGGTGTCCTCCGGAACCATCTGCCTCTGTCTCCATTTCCGTGATCGTCCTAGGGTTTGATTCACGGAGGATGTGCAGCTAGCCAGGCAACAACTCATAGCTACCAGAAGCAGTTCCGATTGCGCTTTCCAATGCCATCTCCCTAGCACGCCACGCCTTCCAGTATGATATGTTGACGTTATGCTCATCGAGCATTGCCCGCATTACTGACACTGGATTTGGCCCCCAAGTATTACCTACATACATGTTATGCATTATCTCAAAGATGACAGAGGTAGTTGCTTATCGATGAAACTGTCTCCTTACATCAACGAAACATGTATGTACGAACGAATCCCGGCCCAGTACAATTAAAGTCCCCAGGGCCAAAAAAAAAATTTAGACATTACAAAGGGCTTTTTAACAATGTTTGACCAAATTTTAACATTTTTATACTGTAAATGAATAATAATTTCGAAAAACAAGGTATTTTTTATTTTAAAAATCAACATTTGAATTTACTATTGTGTTTACTTTTAGTGTTTCTAAAAATTTGGGCTATTTTTAAAATCACTTTCTAAAATCTGGGCCATTTTTACATGTAATTTTTTTTTATTTGGACTTGGTCCCCTGGGCAAGTGCACCTCTGCCCACTCCCTTTGGGCCGGGCCTGCGAACGATGCCGTTCGTATCTGAAAATACTCCGTCTCTTCTAGACGGGGAACATATACTCTACAAAAAATAACAAAGTCGTTCGTTGACCGTTCGCCACGGTAGCTGACTTTCGGTTTATGGCGTGAACTGCGATTTTCACCTAGCAATCATGTTTGTTTTTGAAGACTAAAATAATGGATAACTCGTCCCCCTCGGAGGCTACATCCAATATAACATTTTTCAGTCATTTACAACCGTGCATGAACATGAAATTGTATACCACTGTTAATTATGTTGCATTCATATTGTTATTAAAAAATGTATCATTTTAAACAAACATATCTTGCATCTACTATTAATTAACTCAAAATTATAATTTCATACGACGAACTTCCTTATAATTATGTGAACATGTAATTGTATTCTTACTTTTAGTTATATTGCATGCATGTTATCAATAATATTCACATATGCAAAAAAAAAAGATGTATCTTGTATTTAAAAGCATAACATGTAAACCAAGTGGTGGTGGTCTAGTGGTTCACACTTGGGGAGGAGTTGCCCTGTTGGTCTAGGTCAGTGGTTGATTCCCCTCAAGTGCAAAATTGCTAGATATTTCCCCATTTGACCAGACGAGTATGAGCCCTTCCCTACGGTCCATTTGAAAAACTGGGAGGGACGTCTATTCGTAGGCATTCCTTCCCCCAGGGGGATTAGTCTCGGCAAGGCCGGGGATTCCCCCTGAGTTATAAAAAAAAAACATGTATTCAACATTAATGAACTGAACATTATTACATTCTCTCTCTTCTTCGTTGGTTACTGGTGCGGCGTCTCTGCAAATGCTGAAGGTGGCAGGTCATTCATCAATGATCTACTATGTTAACTTTCTCCCCATAGTATGTTGTCTCGTCTCATATCTGGTGATGCTCGTGGGATGACAGGTGGATCAGGTGTTGCTGAATCATCAAATTCCTGCATTTAATATGGGAAGCTAATAATATATATAAACATACACGTAAAATTACCATGCAAAATATCACTTGGACGTAATCTTTATACATTACCTACAGCATTGAACAGAGGAAACAAATACCTAGTTTTCAAAGGGCGTCCGGACTTTCTCCCCCGTCCCCTGAGCTTAACTCCTCACGATCTTTGCTCCCACTAGACCCACTTCCAAATATCGCTGCCTTTTTCTTCGCGTGAGTATATAACCGTTTCAGATGCTTTGTTCCTTCTCTTCTTTTTTTAATTGTCTCCGTCGGTGATGCCGATACCGTCCGACAATCATCTCCACCGTTCAACACAGGCTGACTACAGATTATGCCATCACCACTGGTTTCATTAACAACATCAGTTCTGCTCGATCCTGCTTCTCCTAGTCTCACCACCTCCGCTTCGGCATAACCATGACTGACCAGAACCACCACGAAGTCATCTATAGCAAGAGTCGTGTTTTTGGGTAGGGGGATGACATACAGCTTCAGCTCGTGTAGGTTCACACGAATTGCCATGAAAAAATCCATATCTTTGTCGGTTTTTATATGGATTAGAACCGGTTTCACGGAACCGTCGGCATCCATCCATTATGGCATCTCATACGTCAGTTCGATGCTCTCCATACTCGAATCGATCTTCAACTCCTCGTATATCTTCTTCTTCACGGATTTCAATCCCTCTCCTTCTCGGAGCTTTATACCTTTACTCAGCCGATTTAGCAAGACGAACCGTCAAACCCCGTCTCCTCCTTTATTCCACCACCCTTGTTCGGTTCGGACCAAATCTCGCAGAACCTCCCATAATAACACCATTCTCGATTTCAAATACATATACAGCCACAATAAACAATCTTAAATTCTGAAATCTATACACGCTAAATATTTGTATAACATACTTACACCAATGTTCTCTTATAGCATATAACTCCTGTTTTTCCGATTATATAACTTTTTTTCTAACACGGAAAAACTCAAGCGATTTTTTTCTCAATTTCTAGGCAGACATGAAAACCCTTGCTTCAATGTTACTATTTGGTTTTCCCGCCCAAGAGTTTTAATATCTACTTCAATTCCAACCATATTCAACCACATTCAATAACTTGATATCTTTTCTCAAACCATCACTTGCGTCATCATCCAATTTAATTATGCTTGTTTTCGATTACAAAGCAATTACAAATTTTTTTACTGTTTCTATTTGGATACGTAAACTATATCATCACCGTCTATTTCTTCAACCATGCATTTACTCTCCTTTCGCCGAAGTCTAACTATCCCATCTCTATTTTCAATTAACTTAATATACCTTAAATTTCTCCCACGCACATAACCTCAAAAATAGCCAGACACGTAACATTTATCGATACCCTTATACCGTTCACTAAAAGTGATATACGTTTGTCTTGTTTTCCCAATTAGAGCTCATTTTTATTGACTTTGAGCTAATTCACCCTTTATAAAAAGAGTTTTTACCTTGTGACCAGGTTTTTGATTTTTGATTTTATGTGTAATTTTAATTTTAAATTTTCAGAATCCTAAGGATTTTGTGAGGTTTTAAGAGATTTTTGGGATATTTAGTCCATATTCAATATAAGTAAGTAAATTAGAGCTGTACTTAAATGTGCCTATAAGCTAGTGGAAAAACCCCTTTTTATAAGATTTAAAGGTCACGAGTTCGAATACGGGTGAAGAAAATGTTTTTTATTTTGAATACATCTCAAAACGGCGTCGTTTAATAAGTCAAACGATGTTTATTAAGTTTTTAACAGTGTGTTTAAGTTGGCAAGTCAAAGAAAACTTTGGTATTTAATTTAAAATTAAATAAAGCTTAGTATTTTTTTTGCCAACCGAAAGTTTATGTTTTTTGGCAATTCTTGAAGAGTTCATGATTTTTTGGCTGAATTCCCAAATTTAAAATGAATTGTATTATACGGCCTGAAATGTGAATCGTCTTAATATGACAGTATTACAAAAATACATTTTAATTGATATTACTTTTCAAAAAAATACAATCACTTATTTTCAAAAATACAATTATCTTTTTTACGGGACTCGGCAGTTTACATGCTCACTTTAAAGAATTTGAAAATATTTTTTGCGACCTATTGTTCGGAGCTGTAAGAAAATAGTATCTTCACCAGAAGATTAGGAGAAAATGTCTCAGATGCTCCTCTCGCTGGCCAATTAATCTTAGATGCTCCTGTTATAACTTAAAACTAGATAATAGCCTGTACCCTTTGCGGGTATAATATTTGGAATATAGTTAATTATTATATAAACTGTTATTATAATAGTCAAGTTTTTTTATAGCTAAATATACAATTTGTAGTTATTTGTTGTATGAATTTCTTTTTGTTAATTTTTGGAATTAAATTGACCTATGTTTAATTTTCAACAAAATATAGACCTAAAACAAATAAAACCCATTAAATTTAACCAAAATGAATTAGAAAACAAAATTGATATATATAAATGAATTATATTTTTTTAACAATTTTCATAAAATAGTTGAATATTATAAAAGTCATATGATCTTTGTAATTTTTACAAATGATAGTTAATCTAATATATCTTCATTTGTAAAAAGCATTTGATATATAACCAAGCTTTTTTAAAAAAAGTTCATAACTTCATTAGAGCTATATTGAATTGAGTTTGTAAATAGAAACTCATTAAGCATGCCCATTAAATATGAGATTTTTAATGACATGTACAAAAGAAATAATATGATTGGTTGTTTTCCCTAAATTTACTCTTTGTGAGACACGTGGAAGAAACGTCTTCTCAATTAATATATAGGAGATGTTAAATCAATTTTTTAAAAATCGAGAATGAGTGGAAAGACAATAAAACCATACATAATCACTTATATTAATAAAAAGAACATGGACCTATTTTGGGCTTACCTGACTCCACTCATTATCCGTGTTTTCAATTTAGATCCCATTTCCCTTGGGAATTTCGGCAAATTTCCCTTTCTCCTTTCTCCATTTCAAAAATAATTTTGTCTCTGATGGAAGCTCAACCGTCTTGTCTCTCAACTTCGAAACTCTAACTACGATGGTGAAGAAGGATCCCAGGTGAAGACAATGGCCCCGATGACGAGAAATATGCGAAAGGATAACCCCAGCCGTAGTGAGAATCAGGCGGCAAAAAAAGCGGAAGATGAAAGAGAGAGAACGTGAAGAAACGATGGCGAGGGTTCGGGTGGAGAGGGGGTATGGAGGCGGTCTCGATGGAGGCTGACTCTACGGAGGCTGTCCCGACGGAGGTTGACCCAATGGAGGCTGTCCCAATGGAGGATGAGAGGATGTCAAAAGAAGGAGGAGAAGAGGCAGATGAAAAGCAAGAAGAAGAGCAAGAAGGAGAGGGAGAAGAAGAAGACGAACAAGAAGGAGAAGAAGAAGACGATTACTCCGGAGAAGAAGACGGAGAATAAGAAGACGAACAAGAAGAAGGTGAGAGAGATAGCAATGCCGAGTCTCCGTCGAGTGATGTAAGCTAACACCAACTTCTCAATTCAATTGTTGTTTGATATTGGAGCCGAATTTGGAAGTCAAAATTTCCGGAAATTGTAACTAGGTTAATTCGGTAATATTAGCATAATTGCGGGAGAATTATTAAGATAATATGCAGTATAATTAAAAAATTGCGGGAAATTGGTAGTATTATTTGGTAATACTAGCATATTGGTAAGACTATGAAAACCGGGTAAAAATAGTAATATTTTGTAATATTATGAGTTTGGTAGTTTGTTAAAAATATTGCACTATGTATGTTGCAGGGTGGCATGCGACCAGACATGTTTCTGAAGCCGAGTGTATATCGCAAGAGCATTAAATTACTCACGCGTTGTTTCCTGGAAGAAGTTGTCGAGACGTTTGGGAAATTGCAATTGACTAAGACGAAAAGTGACTGGTTCAAGCAGCATTCGCAGTTCTGCCACATTCTTCACATGCCGATTGGCAATCATATGGTTCCACCACAATAGATGATGTTGATGCGTACTGCCAATATTCAGAGGAAGAAGGAGGCTTGGTTTGTGGTCAATGGGGTTCCCATCCGGTATGGGTTGCAAAGCATGATTTAATCTCAGGACTCAACTGCAGCAACTACCATATGTTCTGGAACAAAAGAGGCAAGTATTACATGAAGGAGAGGTATTTTCCTGATAAAAAGAAGGTTTTAAGGGAGAACGTTAAGAAGAAGCTTGAGGAGGTGGAGGCTGAAGATGGAGATAGGCTGAAGATGTTGGTGTTGTATTCCTTGAGCAGCAGCATCTACACTCCCACCAAAACCGGAGAGAAAGGAACAGGCACGCTCGATGTATTTTTAAAATACGCCGGTGATTTGGAGAATTGTAAGACATTTCCTTGGGGGAGATTGTCTTTCGATCGCATGTTAGAGTCTATTTCCTATACGATGAATCAATTAGTTGAGAAGAGGTTGGGTGAGGCATGCTCGTTTCCTGGTTTCTGCATTCCGTTGGAGGTAAGAGATTGTCGTAATCTTTTGCATTAGTTTCCTTTTCATTTAGGTCTACTTATATGTGTGTGTTTGTAGATATTGTCGACGGAGGCTATTCTGCAACTGAAGGAGAGCTTGCATGAAGATGTGCCAAGTCCTCACGAGGATTGTCTGAGGATGTGCATGTCGAAGGGGGATAAATGTGGATTGAGAGGCTGGCCACTTGAAATTATTTATGAGAAGCTCGGATCTGATAACAAGGTTAATAGTTATAAGTGATTTGAAAATACTAAAAAACTTGGTAATATTGGTTAATAAATTTTTTTCTGTTTCACATGAAATTGACAATGTGTTGATAGCTTCAGAGGAGGAGAAGGCGAGGTTGGATTTGATTATGGAACCGGAGGAAGATGAAGATGAATACTATCCTATTGTGGCAAGTTGGGAAATCGCATAGATCGTGGAATCACCATGGTGTTTGAAGACATGAAGGAGGAAGATGTGAAGGGCCGACAAATTCTTGTGGAGGAAGGAGCAAGGCCAAAAAACCAAGGTAAGAGAATGTCTCTGACGGATGTCGTCGCCGCCATGGAGAACATGACAGAGCAGTTGGGTTTGCTCAACAACAAGGTCCATGAAGTAGATGAGAGGATAAAGATACTTGAAGAGACTATCAAAGCGTAGCAACCTTCAGGCTCTTGAACCTTTTTCCATTCTCTTCGACCAGTAGTGGACCCATAACTTATTTTGGAGGGGGTCAAAATATTAATACCCTAAAAAATAACTATTATAATGAAGGGTGTGGAAGTTGAACTCAGGATATTTGGGGGTTCATTACACAGTTTTTACCAAAATCACTGCTGAATACACACTGTTTTTACACCACAAAAATATTTTTATACTGATTATGACACCCCAATTGCTTTACTAGGTCCGTCTTTGTCTTCAACCCTTGTGGAACTATGTTTTATTTTGGAACTTTTGTTTCATCTGGTTGAACCTTGTTTTATTTATTTTGGAACCTTTGTTTCATTTGGTTGGACCTTGTTTTATTTATTTGGAACTTTTTTTAAGTTAGGATTATATTTTATTTTCGGATTTATACTAAGAGATATTAAGAAGAAGTAACATTAGTAAATAAAATTATACTATGACGAAGTAATATTAGTAATACTAAGTGATACTATGATGAAGTAAGATTCGTAATACTAAGTAAAACGAAGTACCATTAGTAATACTAAGTGATACTATGACAAAGTAACATTAGTACTACTAAATAACATTAAGTAAAACTAAATAACATTAAGTCTTCAAGAACAAGTAAAACACCAAAAGTTAAAGGAAATTGCAAATAAGTTAAGTCTTCAACAACAATTTAAATACAAAAAGTTAAAGGAAATTGCAAATACGACAATTAAAATGCAAATATTAAGGAAATTGTTGACCGACTTCCAGCTTGGCTAACTTTTGGATTGGTTCTAAAGCTGCTTTTTCATTCAGTCAGTCTGTTTTTTCATCTCTTCAACTGTATTTCCAATTTTCAGGATCTCTCCTTCAACTCCGAAAACCCATGGCTGGCGAAAGAGGAGTCCATTATCCTACAAAAAACGAGCAGATCTGAAATTGCAGATATTACCCACAAAAAAGGACACAAAAAACCCAAATCTGAAATTGCAAATATTATACCTGACATTTGGGGCAGGTCTAGTATATATGGCCTGGGCCGGTATCGAAATCGTGCTTACTTTTAGGAGTGTGACATACTTCTTCCTTCATCCCTCCACCGCATGGGCATATGGTGGGAATTCTATATTGGGCATCGACAATGTAACGAGCCTACTCCTCATCCTTAAGTGCCTTCCTTGTTTCCTCGTAGTGCCTCTTCTCTTCCTCCTCTGAATCTTCTTCGAAAAAGTCCTCGTAATGGCTCTTCTCTTCTTCTGCTTCCTTCTTTATTTCCTCATAGCTACTATCCATTTGAGAGATTTGCGAGAAAGTTCTCCAGGCAAGAGAGAAAGAGAGATGAAAGAGAGATGAAATATGGATGAGAGGAGACCCGTATGAGAGCGAAAGGGGACCGAGAGAAAGAGAGATGAAAGATCGATGAGATTAGATCTTGAGAGAGAGAGAGAGAGAGAGAGAGAGAGAGAGAGAGAGAGAGAGANAGAGAGAGAGAGAGAGAGAGAGAGAGAGAGAGAGATGTGTTTTGATTTTAATATTTCCCCCGAAAATTTTCAATTTCCTGCCCAAAAATTAGATACTCCAACAAATTTTCTATTTTCTGTCGACAAAATACACATAGTATTACCATTGTCAGTTAATCAGAATCTCGATTTGATATTTGCCCACCTAATACTAATATTACAACACCTAAGACTTATAATTTCTAGTATTACAGTTTGATTGTATGGTTTTCCATGTCAATATCATTGTCATATGCAATAATAAGCTTGAAAATGATATTTTCAAGCGTTTCACTTAACAAGTTGGTTATTCATAAGAAAGTGTTTCTTAAAGTATAAGGGAATGTTTCTTTGAAACTCATATAAGTTGGTGTTTGAACAGAAATAACTCGTTTTTAGTTAATTCAAATGTTTGTATGACATATAAGTTGTAGTTGTAACCAAATAAACTTATCTATGTCATAAATCAACATATTTATTTACAAAATTAACAAATTTTTGCGATTAGTATTAAAATACCATTCATGAATTGTTATTTTGAAAAGTCAACTCAAACCAAATATGCATAGTTATATCAGTATCACACGGTAACAAGACAAAATAACAAATTTAGGCGATTAATATCAAAATAACAATACCATTCATGCATAGTTATTTTGAAAAGTCAACTCAATTCAAACAGGCATAGTTGTACTAGTATTACACAGAAACAGTACAAAAATAACAAAACGAGTTACATACTACAAATCATCATTCAAAGTCTTCTTCATAAAGTAACCCTGCTAGCGTCTTTCCACACTTGGATTTGTTTCGTGTCCTTCCCCTCTGCGTCCTTACCTTCAGCGCCTTTCTCCTGTTGATGGAAATCTGTTTTCTTTTCTACGACCATTCTTCTTGATGCGATCCAGAGGTATGATCTCCTTCTCCTTGATGTAATCCGGTACAATCCACGCAGACATTTCAGGCACCACATATATCAATCTGCTGTAAGCCAATATCCACATTTCCACGAAGTAGTATTTCGAACACAAGTCATAATATTCTATGCGGATATCACGCCGACTCCCATGTTTCTTAAAGTAGATTAAAGCGGCTAACTGATACACAAAGTTTTAACGCTAATTTCCTACTGCAAGTGCATAGCAAGCGAAGTAGTATTTAGGGGTCGAATCCCACAAGGACCAAGATTACACTATGGTTTAATGAGTTAAATCAAAAGTTAAAACAATTCAAGATGAGGTTTAGTATTGTGGTTAACAAGTAACAAATCGAAATCGGTTGCAATTCAATTAATAAAAAGTGCTAGGTTAGGTTAAATCGCAGGAAATTCAGAGTAAGGATCAAGCAGCTATTCAGGCACAATTCAGCACAAGTCTAGAATTCAAACATAACTGTCGTGGAATCAATAACTTTGTCTAGCGACCTAAAAATCCTAACTGTCGTTGGCTCTAGAAATCGCAAACAAGCATTATAGATCAGGTTTGATATGCTCACAATTCTCCTACACATCTACTTTCGCAGGCATAGAATAAATTGCTCAACAATGCTTCTTCCAGCAACCTAGCAACTATCGTTGTCTAAGTTAAACCTAATATCATAAAATCTAGATATCAATTCGATTTTAGCATTAAAAACAACAAGATGAAGATATCAGTTTTAAATTGCCTATTTGTGCTTAACCCTAGCTCAAGCATTCCTTTGAAAACCCTAACCTAACTAAGAGATCTACTCAGACATAAGTAAAGATGAGAGAAGCAAAGTAACTGAATAATAAGACTGCATCAAAATATTAAAAATAGAAAAACTAGGGTTCAGAAATCTTCTCAGAATGTAGTAGAGATCTTCTCCCTTACAAGTAGAAAGCTCTAGGATGTGTTTAAGCTAAAAGCAAAAGTAAAGATGATTAAAAACCAAAGACTAAAAGGAGTATATATATCGGCTCATCTTCAGCGGCTGCCTCCTTTATTTTCGTGATAAGGACTAGGTCAAATTGACATTCCTTATTTTTCTCTCGGAGGCGCGAGCGGGTGCTCGCTGGTGGCTGAAATCGGGAGCGGGTG